>CABHPQ010164861.1:0-19383 GCA_902168405.1 Peromyscus aztecus | reverse complement strand
TTTTTTATTTAATGTGACTTATCAATGGTTCTGCAGTCACACACTGAGATGTGATGGGTTTTTTTTTATTTAATGTGACTTATCAATGGTTCTGCAGTCACACACTGAGATGTTGTGGGGTTTTATATTTAATATAATTTTATTAATGGTTCTGCAATTACACACTCACCAGCACTCCCCACAGCCTTGGCATCATCCGTTGTCATTTGTTGTCTTGATAATAGCCTCTCTTACAGAGGTAAGTTAGAATATCAAAGTGTTCTCATTTTGCATTTCTCTGTTGACCAAGAATATTGATCATCTTTTAAAATGTTAATAGATTTATGTCTCTGCTTTTCTGAATTCTCTCTAGATGCATGGGTCATTTTTATTGGGTTGTTAATTTATTAACATTTACATTTTTAGCTCTTTTATATATTTTAAATATTAGAACTCAGTCGATACATCATAGACAAAGATTGTATCTCATTCTGTAGAATGTCTCTTAATTCAGTTAGCAGTTTACTTTACTGTACACAAGCTTTTTAATTTCATAATGTTCCATCTGTCGATTTGGGATCTTATTTCCTAAGTAACCAGAGTCCTATTCAGAAATTCCTTACCTATGCCTGTGTCTTAAAATTTTTTTATACTTTTTTCTCTTGTTGTTTTAGAGGTTCAGATATTATACCATTTATTCACTGAGGTGAGTTTATCATTTTTTTATCCTTGGTCTATCAGGAAATATTTTTAGCAGTGCAAAATAAAATCTTAACATATAAAAATAATGTATGCCAGTAAGGATGTAGGGGGAAGGAGCCCTGATACATTGCTGGTGTGAATGTAAATTAGTACATTCACTACAGAAATCAGAAATCAGCATAGAAGCATCTCAACATAACTGAAAATAAAATAATCATGTTTACTAGGTAAACCACTCCAAAGTATATATTCAAGGGAATCAGGAACTATACAAGAGATGACAGAATATTTGGATACTATTCACAATATCTACGTCATGGACACCATCTAAGTGACTGTCAACAGTATATTGAGAAACATTATTTATGAATGTGTGTGTTTACACTATATATAAAGAAGTACTTTAAATTTAAAAAAATCAAAGAAAACAAACTCATTTTGGTTCAGGAAAATAGAAAAACTAGAGTTGAGCATATAAAACATATTAAGTCAGACTCTAAAGACACATGTCAAATATTTTTGTCACAAATGGAAAAGGGGAAAAAGATTGTATGAAAATAAAAAGAAGTGAGTTCACAAGCTTAGAGGAAACAGGGTTTTGATAGGATTTAACTTAAATTTGATCAGCCTACAACAAGTTATCTTTTTCCATCTCATATTATCATTTTTCATAGTCACTGGGAAAATTCTTCATTGTCTCTGCTCTAAACCTGGAACTGTATAACCATAATTTCAAAAGATAGATGTGTGATAGATAATCAAACATCAATTAAAGGTGACACACACCTTTAATCCCAGCACTCTGGAGGTAGAGTTCTCTGAGTTCAAGGCCAGCCTGGTCTACAGAGTAAGTTCCAAGACAGCCAGAGCTACACAGAGAAATCCTGTCTTGAAAAAACAAAAACCAAAAACTAAAAACAACAACAACAAGAAAATATCAATCAATAACAGATTCTCTGCAAGTGTGGTTTTCAAAAGAAAAGTCTGTGCATACATTTTTATTTCTATAGAAAGTACTTTTGTATCTATTTTTGGCAGTCCCTTAGGAAATAAATGATGGTCTTGGTTTGCAGTTACCCTGAGAATTCACTATTCTTCAACACTTTCCAATAGGACACAGAGGCACAGCTCTTCCATTACGTCAGAGACAGTGAATTTTTATATTATGCTGCATCCTACCCTTTGCAAGGTTTACAATACTTCAGATAGGTGAATTGTAGTAAGAAATAAAAATGGTAATTCCATGCACCTTTGTACCAAACAATAAATTAGTAAATATAGTATGTCTAAGACAACATGAAAGATGATCATGTATTTTAGATTAGAACAAGGTGAGTAGAGATGGTCCATCCATACTCTTTGTCTACCAGGATAATGGCTGAAATATGGAAGTACATGTTCACCAGAATCAAGATAAACAACGGAGGAAAACTTTTAAACTAATAAATGGTAAGTGTTTTTTATACATTGCTATATTTACCTATAGACACATAATGGCAAGTAACCATAAGATGCAAAAATATTTTAACAGAGAATATTTTAATTCTTATGTGATATTCTTAATATCCAACAAAACTAAATACAATTGTATGTCTTGGCCTGAGAGTTATATAATCTCATAATGTGATTTGTGTTGTTTTCCCTTACAGTATACTGTGAGAATGTGTGGTACATGTAATTGTTGAAGCAAAACAAAGCAGTAGGTTCAAATGAGAAAATTCTAGAATAAGTATTATACAATTAGACATTGATATCAGTGTTGTCAGTGGCACAAATTTCATAAGTGAGACTATTATATAATAGGTTACTTTACTTTTATCTGTACATCCCGAAGAACCTTTGAGTCTATGACACTGTCATTTACAAATGTTCTAAGGTTACATCAGAGTTGAATAAATACTAGGATGCTGAATATCTTTCAAACCAAAGTTAGTTTGGTATACTAGGTTTCTATATCTCAGGCTGCTTCATCTGCATGGAGTGCCCTGTCTGAAGTCATCGGTTACTGGAAACCATTACAAGTCCAAATGTTCAAGTGTCTCCCTCCGTAGACAACTGAAAAAGACAAAGGGAGGGCATTTTTTCCAGATATTTGTTGTTTTTATATTTTATTTTTTTATTTGTACTGTTTTCTAAAGAATAACTTATACCTCACAGGATGCAAGTAATTTTAATTTATCATCAGTTCAGAACACATGACCTTATGCATTTTATACTTTAAAAGGCTTACAATCTTTCATTATGATAATAAAAAAGTAATTTTTCCCTAGAGATATCACTAAAACCTTATAAATGTTTCATAAGTGAATTCTAATTAGAATTTGGATAAAATATTACATAAAAGCTTTCAAAAAGAGTATTTTAACACAATAATTTATAAAAAAAATAATTTTAAAACTAAGACTTCTCAAAGCAGAATTTTCTAGTGAGCCCGCTGCTACAAATGCAAACCAGAATGCTTTTTACTTGATCTTACTTGGTAACATAATAAAATATGAATAAATAAATAAACAAAGTCTGTGAAATGCTGAATATTTTTCTTAATAAACAAAGATTTTATATGTTGTAAAAAAACACATATATTTCTCCATTTCTGCAATAATTTACTGTGCATCTAATATTAGTAGATTCTATCTATTTTGAAACTATGGAAGTACAAAAACTGTTATGTTGCTGTCAATAGAAGCAGCACCAAACTGTTCTTCATGAAAGGAAGTATTCTCTGGAACGTCACCAAAGATGCACCATTTGGAATTCTTATAAGAAAGACAATTGAATTCACCCATGTTTCTTATAAGAAAATATTGGGAAAACAGTTTAATTAGTCACTTAAAAAGTCATTAAGAATCAATTAGTTTAAGCTTTGTTGGATTGATTAAAATAGACTCAATAAACAAATTCTAGTTACTGACATGGACAAAGACTGTTTCTATGGCTATTTATACTATACTAACCAAATACTTATTATTGTTTGTCATTTTGATTCTACTTCACAAATTAATTAGGAGGAAATTACAAGCTATCTTAGTTCCAATACATTGGACAAAACGTGACTTTTCTTCTAAGCTTTAAGTAATATTATTATAAATACTCACTTGAAAATTGTGACATTTATAAAAATTGGTAGAGTAAATGCAGGCTTAATACTGAATTAAGATACTCTAGAAATATAAAGTATTTTTGTTACAACAGTTTTTCTAAAAAATGAATGAGCCTTGAATATCTATTTGAAACACTGGATTTACATTTATATGTGAAACACCAGTTATTATTTTTATCATACAGATCTTTCCCCTTCTCTCACTTATCATAAGTCAGAAAACATGAGTGGGCAATCATACTTTTAAAAAAAACAGAGCTTATGGTAGCACATTGAACTGTTGATTCAGTTTTGAACTTGTATGTTCTTCATGCTTCCCAGTTACTTTCTAAGCACTTAACTCAGATCATCACCATCCTGACCCTGCAAGAATCTCATGTAATGTTGCCATTTATTTAAATTCTTCATTTTATTTCTTTCTTAGAAATTTTGGATATGTGTATCCCTAAATTAGAACTTTTGGGACTGCTGGAAATATACATAGTTATCTAATATAACTATAAAATTTTAAATATTATACACCTAAAAAGTCTAATGAAATAAAGTACAGGAAAGATGAGCAAAGAATATTAATGAAATGGAAGACCTATATTTCCAATGACCAACATTCCTTCTGTAAATGCATAATCATAGCATACTCAACTCTTTACAAGAAGGGAAATAATTATTCTTTTAAACATACTAATAAGGTGGAGGACAGGTTCATAGATAAACTCTAAGATAATTTTTAAAAATATATGGACATTGCTTAAACTTCTGAGTAAGAAATTTTCTATGTTGAAACAGTTTTTAAGTGTGTACGTTTTCTAAAGTTCTTTTGTAGACAGGTTGGAATAAAAGAGGAATGAAGAACCAATCAGTAGAGATTGTATTCATTTTGCTGGGGCTGACCAATGACCCTCATCTACAAATTCTGATTTTCCTGTTTCTGTTTTTCAATTACATCTTGAGCCTGATGGGGAACTTAGTGATCATCCTCCTTACCCTGCTGGATCTCCGCCTCAAGACTCCAATGTATTTCTTCCTCCGGAATTTCTCCTTCCTAGAAATTGCATTCACATCTTCCTGCATTCCACGGTTCTTGATGAGCATTCTCACTGGAGACAAAACAATTTCCTACGGAGCTTGTCTAACTCAATTATTCTTCTTCTTTCTACTACTAATCACAGAGTTTTACCTCCTGGCTGCAATGTCCTATGATCGCTATGTAGCTATTTGCAAACCACTGCACTACCCCATCATCATGAACAGCAAAGTGTGCCACCTACTGGTCATCAGCTCCTGGGTGACTGGATTTTTATCCATCTTCCCCCCTTTGATGTTGGGACTCAAACTGGATTTTTGTGCTTCCAAACTGATAGACCACTTCCTATGTGACACTTCTCCTGTCCTCCAGCTGTCTTGCACAGACACACGTTTCATAGAATGGATGGCTTTCATCATAGCTGTGATGACACTGGTCATCACCTTGATCTTAGTGATCCTCTCCTACACACTCATCATCAAAACCATCCTCAAGTTCCCTTCAGCTCAACAACGGAGAAAGGCTTTTTCCACCTGCTCCTCACACATGGTTGTTGTCTCCATTACTTATGGGAGTTGTATCTTCATGTACATGAAAACATCAGCCAAGGAAAGGGTGACATTAAATAAAGGTGTAGCTGTGCTCAACACTTCTGTGGCCCCTTTGCTAAACCCTTTCATTTACACCCTAAGGAACCAGCAGGTGAAAGAAGCTTTCAAACAGGTGTTTTACAGATTTTGTTCTGCTCAAAACAGTGACATAAGATTTAGGCATAAATAGCAAGCTGTTGTAACATGACTGAAAAAATGAAAATGATTGTCAAATATATCCACTGTGGCCTATGCCATTTCTCTCCTTTACTACTTAAATCATAGTAAGTATTTTCACTGCTCTATGCTCATCTTTCAGAATAGATCTTCTGAATCACTGGGAAGAAACTGCTTCTTCTGTCCACAACATGTAATTGTATCTTAACTCAAAAATCCCTCCTCACAAATGAAATGTTTATTTACTAAATGTATTGTTCAAGTAAATGTTGTTAGATATACTGAATTACTTCTATGTGTATATTAATTGCTAAGCATTTTATTTGCAGTTTAATATTTTATGTTGCTAAAAATAAAGACAAATTCAGAGCATAAAATTATTCTGTAATGCAATGGAGGTTGCTGTGGAAAATAACTAGAAAATCTGAGTTGATCTAAAGATTAGTCTTGTGAAGGAAGCATCTTGTAAGATGAAAGAAAATAAAGGTTGAAGGGCACTGTGTTGAAAAGTATGAAGCATCTAAAGGAATGAGATGTTTCTCATCTAGATTTATAATCATTAAGAATCAATTGTCAGAATAATTAGATCATTTTGTCAATAGTATCAAAGCAAAAGAACACAGCTTTGTCATCAAAAGGAATTAAAGACATTTGTTCGGAGCCAAATTTGAGTGACATGGCCTAGAAACAGATTTATGTTACCTTTAGTTTCACATTCCTATTGGAAACAGTCTTATGAAGGTTTTTGTTTGTTTTTTGTTTTTTTGTTGTTGTTTATTTTTTACTTTGGATAACAGAACAAAGAAAGCCAGAAATCAAGGTATTTCTTAACTACATTGGTGGAAACGTCAGGAAGCTGGTAGATTACAGAAAGGTGGGGAATCTTTGCTATAGGCTTCAGATGTTTACTGATGACATCCTTAGCTTTTCAGTTGTAGAAACTACTGATCTATTAAGCTAATAGGTTACAAAAAGGGTTTTTTCTGTTGTTTTTGAATTTGTAACTATTTTTATCCGTTTATTTAAAATACATATTTTTTCTCACATAATACATCCTGATTACAGTTTCCCCTCCCTCTACTTCCCCAGTTCCAACCCATCTCCCCTCCCATTCTGACCCTTTCTGGCTCTCATTAGAAAACAAACAGGCTTCTAAGGGATAATAATAAAATATAGTAAGATAAAATAAAAACCAACACATTTTGGTTGTCCTACAAAACAACCAAACAGAAGAAAAATAGCCTAAGATACAAGAAACAGATATAGATGCAGAGACCCAGTTTTTCAAACTCTCAGGAATCCCAGAAAAACACTAAACTGAAAGCCATATTAAACTGAAATTCATATATATATATATATATATATATATATATACAGTGTCAAAAGTTTTTTGTCTGTTAGTCACAGGATTTATTTCTGACAAAGAAGTTGGCAAGGAATTGCTGTTCATCGGCTAAACCAGATAGGTGAGGTTGACAGCATCTGTATCTGTAGTTTTCCCACCTCCATGTCACTGAAGCTCTAATCAGTCTATCATCCTTTCAGCACACAGCTTCTTTCCAGGAATTCTCATTGACAGTCAATTAAATTAAAAATAATTTGACTTCAGGCTTTGATGCTAATTAAGAAATATGAATATTTCTTCATAGTTATGAGTCCCTGAAATTATACTAATTTGTGAAAAAAGTAAACGCATCATGCTTTTATACCTTGGATTGAAGAAATTTTCTATTCGTAAATTGAAATTTTCTTTTTTTTAATTTATTTTTATTTTATTTTACAATATAATTCAACTTTACATATCAGCCATAGATTCCCCCGTTCTCCTTCCTCCCGCCCCGCCCCCCGCCCCCCGCCCCACCCCCCATTCCCATCTCCTCCAGGGCAAAGACTCCCCCGAGGATTGAGATCGACCTGGTGGACTCAGTCCAGGCAGGTCTAGTCCCCTCCTCCCAGGCTGAGCCAAGGGTCTCTACCAAGCCCTGGGTTTCAAACAGCCAATTCATGCACTGAGCACAGGACCCGGTCCAACTGCCTGGATGCCTCCTAAACAGCTCAAGCCAATCAACTGTCTCACCCATTCAGAGGGCCTGATCCAGTTGGGGGCCCCTCAGCCATTGGTTCACAGTTCATGTGTTTCCATTCGTTTGGCCACTTGTCCCTGTATTTCATCCATCCCTGGGCCCAACAACTCTTGCTCACATAAACCCTCCTCCTTCTCGCCAATTGGACTCCCCGAGCTCCACCCAGGGCCTGAACGTGGATATCTGCATCTAGTTCCCTCAGTCACTGGATGGGGTTTCTAGCACGACAATTAGGGTGTTTGGTCATCCTATCACCAGGGTAGGTCAGATCGGGCTATTTCTCGACTATTGCCAGAAATTTTCTAAGGAATTTGGCTTCAGTCAATTTTCACCAAATTAATGATGTATCTCTCATGAAAAACGGCATACAATTATTTTAATCTAAATACACTGGACAAATATTCATGCAAATGGAATTACAAAAAAACACAAGAGTGACTTTTTCCTTCATCTTTTTCTTTCTCATTATAATTTTTAAATTAAATACACAAAAGTAATGGTTTTCATTACAGAATTTTTATACATATGTGTAATTATAGTTTTTCCTAATTAATCTCCCCACTGCTCATCCATGCCTTCCCGTAGTCCTCTTCATCTTCATGTACTCCATTATCCTTTTTTCCCACCTGCCTTAAGGTCTCTACCTCCTCTCTCCAGTCACTCTCCTGATACCTCCCATGACTAATTATTAATCTTTATTTCTTAATTATACATTACAATGTCAAATGAGATGTACAAACATAATACCTTAAACAAGAGTAGAAATATACATTCAGTATAACAAAATTAACTTTAAATTTGTAATAAACTAAAATCTATAGCACTTTAAAACATTTTACACACATTGTTGCTCTTTAAAAGTAGATTCAATAATCTACCCTTTCATACCTATCATACCTAACAATTTGTAACAAATCTCTAAACAAAGACAATATCTATAATCCAGTTATTGGGAATGTGGGCGTAGTTTTCTAGGCTACTTCCTGCTGATTGTGGGCACTGGTAGTCTTATGGGGATCCTGAGAAAATTTGAGATAAAGGTCAAGTCTTAGGAGGACTGGCTATAACCTTTGTTTGATAGGTACCATCTGTTGTGGTTCAGGAGGTCTGGCTTGATCAAATCTGATCCATCTTAACCTGGAATAAATCCATAACCTCTTGCTTCCCGTGGAAACAAAAGCAGAGCCTCCTTTCCAAAGCAACATATCCTTAGATCCAAATTTTGAAGTCAAGATACCTTTAAAATACATATATTGGTTTGACTTTGCAGCCTTTATAATCAAAAGTCTTTCTGCAGTTAAAAATCTGAAAGACAATATAATCCAGACTCTGTGATTTCCATCTTTACATGGATTATTTTTATATTACTTTAACTGTCTCTTTAAAGACTTTATTTTTAAAAATTATCTATTTCTTTATATAAATGCATATATTCCTTTTCCTCTCTCTTCCAAGCCTACGTACATTTTTATACACACTGTAAACCATTTAGAGTTTTATTCCATCTGAACCTATCTTTTGTGTATATGTTGCTTTTAACCGTAGCGTGGCTAGGACTGAAACAACGGCTTTGGCCGCTGACTCCACCCATCTCGGCTCCCAACATGGCAGTGGTACTTTACTGCCAGCTCACCCCCCAGTCTGGGAAGCAGTGGATCTATGCCTCCACCTAGCAGAGTATAGCCCAGAAACTTTTTTTTTTCCGAGCAAAAGCTAGTAAATCTGCCACACAGCAGGCTGTGTGGCTTGGAGACACTACTGTGTACTGCGGCAAGAATCTGCCATGCTGTGTTCAAGCTCACACACCACAAACCCACCATACTGTAGCTCATGGTTTGCCAAAGACACAACTAGGAAGCTGTCTTTAGCTCTGTTTAGAATCTTTTTTTAAAGCTTTCTCGGGTTTTAGGTGGAAACTTGAGCCAACATGTTGGGCAACCAAATGTAGTCAGAAGGTTTCTCTGGTCCCACCCACCCTGGTGGTCCCATGGCCACTTATAAAATAATCATTCAGAGGACTAATATTAATTACCAATTGTATGACCTAAGGCAGGCTTCTTGCTAGCTAGCTCTTATAACTTAACCTATTTTTATTAATCTATAAGTTGCCATGTGGCCATGGCTTACCAGTATTTTTACATCTTGCTTTTCCTAGTGGCAGCTAGTATCTCCTTCCTCTCCTTTCTCCTTTCACTCTCTCCCTTGGATTTTCCTGCCTGGCTCCATCCTGCCCTGCCATAGGCCAAACGGCTTTATTTATCAGCCAATCAAAGCAACACATATTCACAGCATACAGAAAGACATCCCACAGCAAATTTTGTTAATTCAAAGCAATACAGCAGCTGTTGTTATATAAGACAAAATAAAATTACTAAGGCAAAAAGAATTATTGATGTGATTTTCATGCACTCCTTTAAGACTGTGGATGTGCTTTGGGAGAGTTCAGTTGAAAAAGTACAACAGGCATTAAATTCACTAAGAGTGCAAAGAATAACTTTCCTGTTTTATTGAGTAATAATCCCTTTAGAGTTGCTGGGAGAGTGAGCAGCTCAGTTCTAAAGCCTGAGACATGAGAATAGCCATTTATGTCACACTATAAAGAGAGTGCAGGCTCTGTCTTATGGTATGAAGTTCCAATTGTTTAGGAATTATGAGGCAAGGAAGAAAGTTCTGATTATATTATCACATTAGTTAATAAAACATTCCAAATCAACAAACTAAGTAGTTCATAGTTAAGAAAATCACTCCAACAAAGTAAAATGAAAAATTTTCCTTGTTCTGCCTTATAAAAGGAAGCATACAGATAAGTATCAGTGAAATAATCCTAAAGTTCACTCCTAGGAACAGTCACTATAGTAACCTGGAAACCATGCCTCTGAGATCAATGGACTCAGTCTGGAAGATTGGAGGTGGGAGATGGAGGGGGAAACGCCATGTTTTGTTCACCTACAGGCTAAGTAGATGACTTAAAGGATTGAAAAACAAAAGAAATGATAGGTGGAAGATACGGTCTATCTCAGTATTTATCAAGCCAGAATAGAAACAAAAATAATTATATCATTCTAAAACATTGTAAAATATCAGTATTTACTACATTTTGGTTCCCGTGGAGTCCCTGCTTGAACTATTTAATCCCATTTGGGGAACAATTACACATTTAGGTTATTTCTGTGTGTGACTCAAATGGTCTATAAGATGGTTACAAACATTTTTAAATAATTCAGTGTCAATCATGTGATTAGCTTCACAATCTTACTTTTAATTAAGCTTCTACTCCTCTCTTTGACTGACCTGACTATCTGTATACCAGACCCACTGTCATGTTTACATATTGCCTCAAAATTTACAAATACTTTAGACCAATGACCCTCATCAGCTCCCTGTCTCTAATACAGACTATGTCTGATATTATTTACAAGGGTAAGTTCTCTAAAACTAAAAGTTAAACACTCAGGTGTCCATCTTGCACACACTTTCAATGACTTCTCTAATTGTAAGAACTATGTACAGACTATGCTTCGAGATAGAAGGTGCATATTAAATATATAATGATGTATGCCAGATGTCTCAACTAAGAAACACTTGAAATAATAACTTGGAATATCACATAGAAATGCAAAATGTGTGAGGTCATAAACATATGATTTGATTATTTGGCAACATGGTCATGTATTTAATATAACATTTGTACCACAAATCATATGCAATATAATTCAAGCAAAACAAAAATATTTTAAATATTTGGAAATTATTAACATGATAGATTTAAATCCACACACTTTACTGAATAACAGATCCTGTCATGTTTTGATCCATTCACCTCTGCTACCTTATTGTTGCTTTCACCTTCATTATTCCATTAAGGGAATTGTGAGACAGGCATCTTTGTGTCCTCAGAAGTTCAGGTGTTATCTTTTACTGAGTGGTACATAGTCTCAATAGAGTGGATTCACTGGACAACTGTGTAGGCTGCATATCTCCTGTGTAATACCTGGAGAAATTAGGACAGAAAATCTTGTCTATCTCTTCTGAGAGAGTGTCTGGTAAGGTGAGAGTGTCCGGTAAGGGAGTTGTGTCTGTGATGTGGGGGTGTGAAGTATGTGAGTGCTCATGTATGGATGCTAGAGGAAAATTCTTGGGGATAAATTCTCACCATGGATTCTGGGAATCAAACTCAAGCACTCACGCTGGCATGGGAAGGATTTTTGCCACCGAATCATCTTGACTCCTCTCCAGATAAGTTCTTAGAGGCCCTTTTAACTATTAGTTATGCTCACTTTGCAATGCGAAGAGTTGTTTAGTACCCTTGTAGAATTTGCATGCTCTTGTACCTTAGTATTCTTTCCTTTATTTTTTAATTTTAAAAATGATCTTCTTATGTTTTGTGATTACATTTCTCTCCTCCCTTCCCTCTTTCCAAACCTTCTCATATACCCCTCCTTGCTCTCTTTCAAATTCACATCCTACTTTTTACATTAATTATTGTTATATATGTATTTTTTCACCTTGGCATGATTATATTCTCTTGAAAGATTTTTCCTTGAAATTCCACAAAAGTCACCCTATCTGTCCAACAATATTTTGAGACATTTCATATAATGATAATTTAGCACCACATAATAATATTTGGTTTAAGTGTTTGTGTCCTTTACAGATATTGAAGACCACTTACAGGAAAGTAATGAGTGTCTCCCAATGATTAGATATCATAGATATACATTGTACTGATGTTCAATCAAATAATAAATCACACATAGAAAATTGCTACTATACAAAGTTTATTTTATTCAATACAATGGTTTCTGGAAATAGGTATGTTAATAATAATATATACATAAAAATACTTTCAGAAAGGAATCGGAGGAAGTTAGTTATTGTGGAGTACAATCTTTCAAGGAAAAGTAGAATGTAAAGTAGAACTGAGTTACAGGGTTCTTCAGGAAAAATATCCCACATATGAAGTAACTGCTGACATAAGAAAACACAAAAATCTTAAAAAATATATAAAATAGATTTTCCATTTTAAATGTGTGGTTGCAGTCTATATCACAATTTTAAACTGTGTTTTGAAAAATGCAGTCTTTGTAATACATCCCAGAAGACTTCTTTCACCTGCTGGTTTCTTAGTGTATAAATGAAGGGATTCAGAAGAGGAGCGATTGAAGTATACAGCAAAGCTACACCTTTGGACACGGTTACTCTCTCCCTTGCAGATGGCTTAATATACATAAAGATGCAACTGCCATACGTTATGGAGACAACAATCATGTGAGAGGTGCAGGTGGAAAAGGCTTTGGTTCTTTGCTGTGCGGAAGGGAAATTCATAATAGTCTTAATGATGAAAGTGTAAGAGAGACTCACTAGTACCAGTGTGACTACAAGTGTCACCACGGCCAAGACAAAGGACATCATTTCTAGGACATGAGTGTCTGTGCAGGAGATCTGTAGGATAGGAGAAGTTTCACACATAAAATGATCAATTATTCTGGAATCACAGAAATCCAGCTTCAGACCCATGGCCAATGGGGGGAAGATGATTAAGAACCCAGTCACCCAGGAGCTGATGACAAGTTGGTGGCACACTCGGCTGTTCATGATGATCGGGTAGTGCAGTGGTCTGCAGATGGCAACATAGCGGTCATAGGACATGGCAGCCAGGAGATAAAACTCTGTGACTCCCAACAAAAGAAAAAAAAACAACTGAGCTGCACAGTTATTGTAAGAAATAGTTTTGTCTCCAGTCACAATGGTTGTCAAGAATCTGGGAATGCACACTGTTGTGAACATGATTTCCAAAAAGGAGAAATTACGGAGAAAGAAATACATTGGAGTCTTGAGGCGAGGGTCCAGCAGGGTGAGGAGCAAAATGATTAAGTTCCCCATCAGGCTCATCATATAATTGAGAAAGAGAAACAGAAAAACCACAATTTGCAATTGTGGGTCATCTGTCAATCCTAAAAGAATAAAGTCAAGTTCCACTGATTGATTTTTCATCCTCTTTTGTAAGCCTTAGATAACCAAAAACAAATAAAATATTTTCTGTTAGAATTTATATACCTACACTAATGCAGAGGAGGAGATACATCATTTGCAAATGTTTTCTAGCCTGAAATTTCAGGTTACACATAATTATATGCCATAGGTTAATTATAAACTTGTCCTAGTCTTTTTGTGTTCAACATTCTTCACATAAAACACTTCCACCCTGGAAATGGAATAGTATTTTTCTCATTAATTTTCATAAGTGCAAACTAACACATTCACTTCCAAATGTCCTCTGTTATCAAGCAGGCCACAAGCTTCTGGTCCTCCTGCTTGAGCCTGGATTACGGGCCGTGCCACTGGCTCTAGCTTATTTGTGGACTTTTTAAAATGTATTTTTTGAAATTATGGTATAATTATAATACTTTCCCTTTCCTCTCTCTAACTCTTCCCATGCATCCCACCCTTTTGCTCTCTTTCAAATTCATAGACTTTTTTCTTAAATACATGTATATTCCTAAATACATAAGTACAACCTGCTCAGTCTGTATAATGTTACTTGTGTATCTGATTTCAGGGCGGACAGTTCGGTGTTTAGTAAGCAGTTGGTGCTCTCTTACCTTTAAATGAGTTCACTAAAGCTTCTTTTTTGCTATTTTTATTCCTTTTTCATTTATCTTATTAATATTGTTTTCCTTTACCTATACTACTTTTATGAACCAATTTTGGGGAAAAACAATGCTTTAACAAACAGTGAATTTTCCAAAAATCAGTAGTAGTGAATAATTTTAAAACTGGCTTCTGAAGATGCGCAGGCTTTAGTTTTCATCAAGCAAATGTTTACTTTTTATTTTCCTGTTATCCTTAACATTCATATGTGAAAAGATTACTAGATATTAGTCATTTCTGAATGGTGTAGGTTTAGCAGACTTAGAATTATGATATCACCAAATAAGAATGGCTTATTACAGAATCTTCACACCACTTTATAAAACAGTCAAAGAAAAACAAATATAGAAGTAAGTATAAAAATAAAATACACTAATCTGTTAACACATAACCTCAAAATATCTACCACTTAAAACATTCCATAAAATATAAGAATTCAGTACTCCAAATACAGTTCCCTTAATTGGACTTACTGTGCATTAGCCTTCATCTCATATTACAAAGTTAATTTAAAATCAGCATGGACTCACCTTTTCATGTCTATCAATCATCCTGCTTTGTCAGTTAAAGATAAATTCAATTGTTTAGGTGATCGTTATTTTACTATCCAGTAGAAATATTCTTACTATTTTTGTCAGAAAAGGCACAATACATAGTATACTTCCATAAAGAATTTTCACATTCCTTCAATTTCAAATTTACTGTGGAAACTTGAGATTATGATGGTAATTTTAACATGTGCCATTGGACAGGCTGAATTTTGTGAAATCTCATTCTTATTGTTGAGATCTCTATCATCCCAATCCTCCAATTAGATGTCATTCTTCAAGATGAAGTAAAATTGGGAGTCATAAAAAGAATATGAAATCATTGCTGAAATATACACAACCCTTACAACAAAGAGATGCCTCATAGCCAACTGCACACTTATAATGCTCTGTTCTACCATTTCCTACTTCTTACCAACTCAAGGGAATCTACTGAAATTACAAATCTTCTCTGGGGATTACTGTTACAAAATACTCATTATTGATAATAAAAGATACCACAGTAGTCTAGTCTTAGTCAAGGATTTAGAAAAAGCATCCCATAGGAGTCATAAATGGCTTAGAAAAATCAAGAAAATTTATCAGGAGCAGCAACAGTTCATTGTAGTTGCTATGTATTTTCAAAATTAGCCCCTGTTGGGGCTATGATTTATAAACACATTCTATACTTCTATAGACTGTCTTTTAATCCTGTTGGTGTTTTCTTTCTTTATTTTTTACTTTGGTGTAATCTTACATGGATTCATAATAATCCATAGGTAAAAATACCCAGTAGAATGGGATATTCCCAAGACTACATTAAGGGCAGTGGGGTTCTCCCCATGCCATTCACACCATGCCAGATACCAGAGAAAAATGGCAGCAGCCAACATGCAAAGACACAGCAGAAGCAAGAAGCATTCTGGGGCTAAGCTCAGGACCTCACCTATCTGAGATTCACCCATCAGTGTTTTGTTTCCTGGCAGGCCGATCCCCTGAAATCAATTCCCATATGCTGCTCCTCTGACATCACAACCGGCAGATAGCTGTGTTTTTGTATTGACAATTGTTTCAATCTCTCTGGAGAACCCTAATGAATGCACTCTATTTCCCATGCAGTTAGAGAAATGACTTTTGGTGGGACAAGGTAAAATGAAGGACCAACTATCCTGCAATTTCTTCTAAAGTCCAATATCAGAAATACAATATTGTATTTCCTCCTAAGCTGTACTGTTTAACTGAAGCAATGATTTTATACAGTAAGTGTCAGTTTAATTGGAATTTTGAGGATCGAGGATTTTTAATAAATATAGTATGAGATTATAATAGAGATTAGTTTAGTGGAAAAATTCACCTAGGTAAGAGTAGGATAAAAGTTGTTCCTGCCTCTGATAAAGCAGTGTAGATTAATTTCTAAATGGTCTTATTAAATAAAAAACACAGAGCCAAATATAGGGGTGAAAGCCTTAGAGAGATCAGGGAAATAGGAAAAGCCACCAGCCAAACTTACCTCACCAACTCTGTAGCTTCCAAATGCAAGTTACTTCCTGTCTACCCACATCTATATGCCTTGCTGTTCTGCCATCTGATTTGTTCTCTCCATTCATCTACATTACTTCCTCTTCCTTCATAGCTCTGTCACTTCCTGTCTGTCTGTACAGACCTCCAGACCTCCGTGGTTAACTACTTTTGGAATTTAAAGTGTGTGCCACCACACCTGGCTCTATTTCCAGTGTGGCCTTGAACACACAGAGATCCTGCCTGCCAAAGATTGGATTAAGGGTGTGTGTCTGACTTCTTTGTTTACTTAATGACTGGCCTTTTTCCTCTGATCTCCAGGCAAGCTTCATTTATAAATAAAATATCACCACATTTCAGCATAAATAAAATATCACCACAAAGCAGAGGCTGTAGAGGATAAAAAATAAAACATGGAAGTACCACACAATTAGAACACATGAATTTCTATTGGGGAGCCACATAGACTGTGGCTTAGGTTAATGATTAAGAAAAACAACTGAGTCCCAATAGCCCAGCTAGCTTTAATTCTTTTCATCTTAATGTTATGAGATGTGTTCACAAGTTTTGGAGTGCATCATAGCTGAAACAAAGCTTTAAAGAACAAGGTTAGATTAAGATGTTTTGTGACTAGCTTTGAGGTGGAAAAGCCAAGGAAACAATCTAAAGTTTTAGAAAGGCACATAGTTGAGTGAGGGACTTGTTAAGGTCAGGGAACAAGAACAAAGCAGCCCAATTACTGTTAGCTGACATACCTCTCTTGCTTAGAATTGGTTGATGACCAAAGGTGATGATTAATTCCTTATACCCATTTTTGCCCTCAGCTTCTTGATATAAAAAAAAATTTGGTGATTGGATATGCACCCTAAAGATTTAAAGTTAGAGATGACTGATTGTGTTTCATATATAAAAGTTTAGATTTGTGATTCTTCTAAGATTTCTTGTAAGATTACCTTTTAAGATAAATAATAAAGTTATTGGTCCTTTCTTTGTAACCAAAAATGCAGCCTGCCAGCAAAAAACTGGCTGAGAAGAATACCTTGCTTGCTCACTCTCTTAATCTATAATAAATTGCTTGGGTATGAATGTATGTGGGTTCTTGGGCCAATTTGTTTTTCACCTTTAATATGTAAAACATTTAATCATGTAAGAGATATGGAAAGACATGCTGTTTTTTACTTGTATTCATTGTAATCATTCACTTGAAAAATATAATGTAACCACATTATAATTTTTATATTGCCTGAAAGGTTTTGCTGGGGTATATAAGCTGTAAGGGAAAAATAACATTAGTTAGAAGGAAAACGTCAAGAGAGACATGTAGATGGATTTCTAAAAGATCTTATTAATAAAAAACAAACCCGGGAGCCAGATATTGGGGTGAACGCTGAAAGATCAGAGAAACAGAACAAGCCACAGCCAGCTCACCTCGCCAGTTCCTCAGCTGATCCTGTTTCCTCAGACTGCAAACCTCTGAGTCCTCATCCAAATGGATCTCAGCTGAACTGCTGCTAAAAGTCTGAAAGCTTAATAAAAGGCTCTAGTTCCTGGTCCTCATGCCTTATATACCTTTCTGTTTCCTGCCATCACTTCCTGGGATTAAAGGCATGTGTTACCATGCCTGGCTGTTTCCACTGTGGCTTTGAACTCACAGAGATCCAGATGGATCTCTGCCTCCTGAATTCTAGGATTAAAGGCGTGTGCTACCACTGCCTAAACCTATGTTTAATATAGTGGCTGTTCTGTTCTCTGACGCCCAGATAAGTTTATTGGGGTGCACAATATATCAACCACAGAGACAGGAGTGATACATCTAGATAGAGGTAAGAAATAAAGAACTGAGACTGAAGATGATAGAAAGACCTTAACAGTGTGTGTGTGTGTGTGTGTGTGTGTGTGTGTGTGTGTGTGTGTGTGTTTCCCTCTTTCACTGGCCCAAGTACTACTGGAGGCTGTCCCCACAGCAGCAGTAGCTATCAGATACATCAAAGAGGTTTATTAAGGGGAATTGGCTTCTACAAGCTGAGAAGGAGGGCCCGGTGGCTTCATATCTGATTGAGACTTTAGGCATGAGGACTATCTAAAGGTAGGAGGAGATGGACTTTTCAATTTATTCAGCATATGGTAGCCATGGTGCTTATATAAACAATAAATACCATCCAAAACCTTATAAAAATCTATGGTTTCATAAATTTGTAAAGCTACTATCAAAAGTTTTAGGTCATTAGTAATGGATAAGACTCAAGACAGGAAGGAAAGTTCACTCTTCTGTCATTTTTTCCTATAATAGTCAGCAACAGATAGGACAATGCTTACCCACAATGGGGAAAACATCTTCTCCAGACAGTGTACCAATTAAATGGCGATCTCTTCTGAGACACATACTCATAGACATTCCAAAAAATATTTGAGCATCATATATTAACTGTCACAATGCCTTTACTTCATGGTTCTAAAATAAGGTGAAATGGAAAATCCCCAGAAAGCTGTTGGAGAAGAAAGAACAAAAGCAAATAATAAACTTTTTATTTTGTAATTGGTCCTGTAGCCAAGAGCTGTATAAGATATAAACTACCGATTGATATAAACACACTCTGCTGGGGATACGAATAGACGAAGTTCTATTGTAGCCAACTCTGTTCTTGAATTTTTCTGACTATGTCTCATTTCTGTATTCTAGGTCTGTGGTACTTGCTTCAGTAATAGGTCTTTTCACTTTTCAAGTACACAAAAAACAAAACAGACACAGCAATATTTATATATTTGTGCATACATGTACATGTGTAAAACAATAATAACTTTAAAAAGAGGCTATCAATTTAAGGAGGGGCATGGGAGGGGTTGAATGAAGGGTATCCGGGAGGCAATAAAGGGAAGACAGGGAAAGGGGAAAAAGATGTAATTATTTTAATTTAAACATGTATCAAAACCAAATCTCACTCTCATATTTAATCATTCTCTTCTAGTGTAATTAACACCCCTCAAAATTTTTAATTTGGCATTGTCTTTTTACATTGTGCCCCTATCAACC
>CABHPQ010164860.1:20797-39547 GCA_902168405.1 Peromyscus aztecus | reverse complement strand
TTTTTTTTTGTTTTCAGTTTTACTCATTTGTAACATTTAAATGGGCCTCATGTAGATGAACATAATTACAGTGTTCCCCCAGAATAATAAAATAATTTCTTATGCTTTTCAGTTATCAACAGTTGTAAGAAAATCCCTTATGACTTCTGTAAATTAAATCTGTAGACAGAATGAGAATCTTTTCAGAGTCAGTTTTGACTCCAAAAGTCTGTATTTGACCATTTTTGATTTCACTGGTTTCTTTTCTCCATATCCTCTTTTTTTTTTTACCCTACTTGGTGTGTATGTTTTTAATTGTGTGTGTGTGTGTGTGTGTGTGTGTGTGTGTGTGGTATGCGTATATCTACTTTTCCAATATAAATATTTAAGCTATAAATGCCTATATTTAAGCACATAATTTTTGACTTACATTTATGTTCAATCCATAATTGTTGCCTGATTTCCCCCTGAATATTACTTGATTTTCAAATATCTGTGGGTTTTTTCAAAGAGCCTTTGATCACTTTCTAGCTGGAGCGGAGGATGCTTTACAGTCTTCCAGTGTTTTCAGTGCAGAGGCAGAGGTAGGCGATGGCATTGGTGGAAGTCTGCCTTGCCAGGCAGTGTGCCCCTCGTTTGTTGGATGGAGTGCTCTACAGGTGGCCTTGGTGTACAGTTGCTGTGGGGTGGTGTTTGTGCTCAGCCTTCTGTCTGTGTTGTGTCAATGACTGTGGAAGAAGTGCAGCAGCTGGGTGGTGTGTAGCTGTGTCTCCATCTTTTTCCACACAGAGAGAGACTTGTTAATAGAAGTCAAAATACGTGTTTCTATTGCTGTGATCGACGACATGATCAAAAGCAACTTGGTGAGGAAAGGGTTTATTTGGCTCACAGTCCATTGAAGGAAGGCAGCAGGAACTCAAGGCAGGAAGGTGGAGGCAGACACTGAAGGAGGAATGTTGCTTATGAGCTCGCTTAGTTCGTTTTCTTAGACAAGCCAGGAGCATCTGCCAGGGGTGGCTGTCCACAGTGGGCTGGGCCCTCCCACATCAATCATTAATCAAGAAACTATCTCACAGGCTAGCCCACAGGCCAGTCTTACAGAGGTATTTTCTCAGTTGTGGTTCCCTCTTTTCAGATAACTCCAGTGTGTGTTAAGTTGACAAAACAAAGCAAACAAAAGACAGCTAAGACAGGCTTGTTCCTTCCGCTTGGGAAACTGACCCTATATCCGTCATCATGAGCTGGGCCTTTTAACTCTGGTAATCTGTCTTATTCTAAAACCTACCATTTATGATCTGGTAGCCCAGCTCTTTTTGATGCTACGTGTAGTATAGTCATTTCATTTTTCCTTTAACTGATCTGGGCCTTATATTTAAGGTGGATTGCTAAAAAATAGAGCCATAGTTGAACCTTTCCTGTTTAGTCCAGTCCGACTTTCAATTGGCATATTTGGACCATTTATATTTAATGTAGTTCTAAGGGTGACTGGATTGAAATTACCATTTGACTGCTTGTTTTTCCTATGTGTCTAATCCCTTCTTTGTTCCTTTCTCTCCTTACCTTGCCTGAGTATTGATAGAATATTTTAATGTGAAGGAGAGTGGAGACAGGGGGTACATGGGAGGGTTTGGAGGGAAGAAAGGGAAGGAAGAAATGTTGTAACCAAAATACAGTCTCAAAAAACCAAAAGAGAACATTTTAGGTGTCTTAGTTGCTTTTCAACCTGTATTTACTAACTGTTTTGTTGTTTATTTTTACCATTGTTTCAGGGTTTCCTATATGTGTCTTTTTCACTTGTCTCTTTCTTACTCCATATAGCAATATGTCCATTTTGTAATATTTATATTATAACAATATTTATGTGATGCATGTATGCCTAATGTAAGATTCTTATGACAGTATTCTTTTACATATTTCACTTCACTTTTATTTATTATTATTTATTACTTATTATTATTATTATTTATTCTTTGTACAACACATTTCACTTTTAGGTATTTTAAATTCCACAATATACTATTGAGTTTCCCTTTCTTTTAAATGACATTTTAAAAAATTTAAAGGAAATGCCTCATTTACCTATGTATGTCTTATTTTAAGTATTAAAAAAAGATGAACAGTCCTGGAAACTGAACCAAGGGCCCTGGGCCTGCTGGCCAGGTCCTCTGCCATTGAGCCACACTTTGTATCCTTTGAGTGTGTGTGATCTGAGTTTTTGATCTGAGTATTGATTTCTTTCATGGTTCATAAACATTGTTAGCATTTGTATGTGTGTGTGTGTGTGAGAGAGAGAGAGAGAGAGAGAGAGAGAGAGAGAGAGAGAGAGAGAGAGGAGAGAGAAGAGGAGAGGAGAGGAGAGAGAGAGAGAGAGAGGAGAGGAGAGAGAGAGAAATCTTTATTTTGCCTCAAATTTTGAAAGCTGGGTGAAGTAGAATTAGAAGCTGGCTGTTTCTAACAGTCTTGAAAGCTACTGTGCCAATGTCTTGCTTGTCTTGTGGTCAGTCTGCCATTTCTTCCCCCCAGGAAAGTCTCGCTAACTGTGAGCACCACACTGTGTAGTACAAGAGGTCACCATGTTACATTCTCCCTGTCTGACTGGGAAGTCTGGTGTGGTTCCTATCTTTGTTCCTGAACATGTCATGTCCTCTCTGGTTATTGATAAATTATTTTCTTTACTACTGGTTTTGTTCAGTGGGCTATAATGTACCTTGGTGTGTGTGTATGTATGTGTTAAAAATATTTTTCTTATTTGGTGTCTATTATTTCTGGGTATTTGAGTTTATAGTTTGCATCGAATCTGAAAATAATTTACCATATTATTTATTCAAATGTTTATATACTTCCCTTTGAACCTTCTAGTTTTCCTTGGACTCTAAACATATGTATACTAGACTCCACTGAGATTGTCTCTTACGCCACATCACTCCACCTCTCTATCCCTCGGGAGCCTTTTTTTGTCCCTGGGTTTTCTGACCCCCACTGGTTACCTGTTTATTTGGGATTTCTTCTTCGGTCAGCTTGTTTGACTGATTCTGTACCTTGTGAACTGAGTGGTGGGTTCTGATGATTTCTGTTTGCTGTTTCGGAGTCCTCCTGGCTTAGTTCCTTTGTAGATCAGTTGATCCTGTTGAGGCTACTTTGTAAGCTGTTATACAGCTGGATTGGAGGGGCCTTCCCTTGAAGTCCACTTTTAACCCCACAGCTAGGGTGTGATTCTCAGGGAGGTGTGTTCCTGGGACCTCTTAGTGATGCCTTGGCCTCGTGTGAAGTCTAGACCTTTTTCTTCTGCCACAGGTGATTATTCCTTCTTGGGTCTTGACGAATTTGCCCTGAATCTGTGCAGATTGAAAGCCAGAGATTCAGGTTGACCTCATGCAAATCTATGGTGCCTCTGCTTTGTATAGCTTCTCCAGGGCTCTGTTTTGCAGGTTCTTACCATTCTGGCCTTGCCAAACTCAGGTGTCTATGCAGGTCTTGTTTGGGTGATCATATTTTTGAGATTTTATGGGTGCAGTTGTTTGGGTGATCATATTTTTGAGATTTCATGGGTGCAGCTTCCCTGTCATACACAGAAGACACACTCCCCCAGCAGACGTCCAGTCCCATGGCTCTTGCTGTCTTTCTGCCCCTCTTCCGTGATGCTCCCTGAGCCTTGGGTGTGAGTCGTACAGTAGATGTGTCAGTCTGGACCCAGCAATCTGTTGAGCTCTGCGTTTTGACCAGTTGTGGATTCATCATGGTCTCCATCTGCTGCACGAAGTTCTTTAATGAGCAGTGAGAATTACACTTACCTGTGGATGAGGATGGGTTTTTAGAATGGAGTTAGAAACTACCCTGGTTTAGGAAACTGGAAGTAGTAGGGTCTGCTCTAGGGCCCATGACCTTACCAGCCGTTGGTGCTTGGCTAGGTTTATAGTATCAGGCATGAATTTCTTCTTATTGAGAGGGCCTTGATTGTAATTTTACAGCTGCTGGTTATCCCCAAGATGCATCATTGGGGATATCTTGACAGTCTGGTTATTCTTGTGGTCCACAGACTTTATACCTGTGTAGAAATTGTTTCTCCCTGCCCCCCTGGCAACTTGCATAGCACCCCCTGATACTATGAGGTCTTCAGGGAGGACGCTTCCTGGTCAGTTCCAGCTCAGTTGCTCTAATTCTTGTGACTGCAGTTATGTAGTGTCAACAGTAAGAGTCTTGCCTTCAGGTTCTGGAGGGAAACTAAGGGCAACAGTACCAGGGCCTTCTAGAGGCTGTTGCTGAGGAATTGAAGTCAAGGCATTTCAATCCTCCAGTGCCTGTTGCCAAGGAGTTGAAATTGAATTCAAGAGTCAACAGAATCAGGGAACTCCAGGCAATACTGCTCAAGAGGCCTTTATTGGGCATCTCTGAAGCTTTTTTTTCTGAGATAGTTCAGGGTTCAAAGCAGGGACAGAGAAACAATGAAAAACATACAGAATGTTTCTCATTACTATCATCAGGTATGCTCATGATACATACAGTCTCATGGACGAATGGGGGCTGTTTGCACGATGCCCTTTAGTGTGCTAAGCTGGATGCTGATGAGGAAGGGGAGGAAACATCTTGCCCATGGCACTCCTTGGCTGGGGCAGGCTCTCTTCTCAGGGGAGTAAACAAAGCTCTATGGGAACAGAGTTACACAGCAGGATAGTGTAGGAAAGTCTAGCATATGCAGGCTACACAACAGTCTATACTGTTTGGGGGGCTCTCTTGGACTCTCCTCCTAACCAGTATCTCTAAGGAAAGTTTCAATGCTGCCACTGGGGTTATGTTAGTCTATGGCTTTTAGGGAGAGATTTTAGGGGAGATCACCCCAGTGGCTTAACTTTATCATCATCATCATCATCATTATCTACATATGTATATATACATATACTCATATATATTATATCTGCATCTAAAAATAAACATAAGATAACATGTTTTCCTATGGCTTTTCCAAATATCCTTAGTGCCATTTAGCCTTACCACATCCTTCTCCTGTGTTACCCTCCACCCCCTTCCCCAGTTAAAATTTCCCCTCCATTTTCCCCATTTCCCTCTTTCTTGTCTCAAGAGCTCCCCCAAGGTCCCTTTGCATTTCCTGGTTTCTGTGATTACTCTAGTTACACACTCATGTCTAATGATTGGGAAACTAGGAACCACAAATAACAGAGAACATAAGAGTTTGTCTTTCTGGGCCTGGGTTATCTCACTCAGTATAATATCTTCTAGTTCTATCCATTTATTTGCAAATTTCGTGATTTCGTTTTTCTTTGCAGCTGAGTATAATTCCATTGTTTCGATGTACACTTTCGTTATCCACTTGTTAGTTGAAGGGCATGTCAGTTATTTCCATGTCCTAGCGACTGTGACTAGAGTGGCAGTGAACATGGCAGAGCACATCCCTGTGCAGTAGGACGTCAAGTCCTTGGGGCGTACGTCCAGGCATGGTAGAGCTGGGTATCTTCATGTTTGTGATCAAACACCATGACCAAAAGCAACTTGGGGAGGAAGGGCTTTATTCTCCTTCTACTTCTACATCACTGTTCATCACCAAAGGAGGTCAGGACAGGAACTCAAAACCAGGGCAGGAGCCTGAAGGCAGGAGCTGGTGCAGAGGCCATGGAGGAGTGCTGCTTCCTGGCCTGCTCCTCATGGCTTGCTCAGCCTCTTTTCTTATAGAACCCAGGATGACTAGTCCAGGGATGGCACCACCCACAATGGGCTGGACCCTCCCCCATCACTCACTAATTAAGAAAATGCCCTACAATGGATCTTCTGAAGGTATTTTCTCAATTGAACTTCCCTCCTCTCAGGTGAATCTAGCTTGTGTCAAGCTGATATAAAAACTAGCCAACACACTAGGTCATATGGTAGATCTACTTTTAATTTTTTGAGAATTCTCCGCATGGATTCCCCTAGGGGCTGACTAGTTTACATCCGCCCAACAGAGAAGAAGGAGCTCCCTTTTCCCATGTGCTTGCCAGTATTTCTTGTCAGTTGTTTTCTTTATCTTGGCCATCCTGACTAGGCTAAGATGAAATCTGAAAGTAATTAAATTTGCATTTCTATTATATGCAGGCTCCTCAACAGTCTATACTGTTTTGGGGGGCTTTTTTAGACTCCCCTTACCATATCTCCAGGGGAGGTTTCAATGCTGCCATGGGGGTTTTGTTAGTCTTTGGCTTTTAGGGAGAGCATTATCACCCCAGTGGCTTAACTTTATCATCATCATCATCATCATCATCATCATCATCATCATCAACACCATCATCATCACCATCATCACCATCACCACCATCACTGTGACCACCACCATCATCATCTATGTATATATACATAGACTCATCTATACTATATATGTATTTTAAATTGTTCAGGATGTTGAACTTTTTTCAGACATTTCTTCTTCTGAGAACTCTGGTTACATCTGTAGTCTACTTTTTAATTGGGTCAACTGTTTTCTTCATTCTTGGCTCCTTTAGTTCTTCATGTATTGTGGACATTAATTGTCTACTATTTGAAATCTGGCACCATAATTCCTCCAACATTGTATCTTTTGCTCAGGATTGCTTGGGCTATGTGGAGTCTTTGGTGGTTTAATATGATATGAATTTTAGGTTGCTTTTTTTTCCATTTCTGTGAATAATGCCATGGAAAATTGGATTGAGTTTACATTGAATATATAAATTACCTTTGATAGGTACCTTTCACAACATTAGTCTGTCAGTCTATGAACACGGGAGGTCTGTCTGTCTTTAAGTGTCTTCCTCAATCTCTTTCTTCAGAGATTTAAAGTGGTCTTTCACGTCCTTTATTTGGTTAATTCCTGGCACCTTTTTTAGGCTATCCTGAATGGCAGTGTTTCCATAATCTCTTTCTGAGCATGTGTGTTATTGGTATGTAGAAAGGCTACTGACTTCTGTAAGTTGATTTTGTATTCTGCCACTTTGCTAAAAGAGTTGATCATTTCTAGAAGTTTTATAGTGGAATATTTGTGATCTCTTATGTATAGTATCGTCTGCACATAGGGCTAATTTGACTTCTTTTCCTATTTCTCTCCCTTTAGTTTCTTCTTGCCATATTTCTTTGAGCACTATATTGGAAAGGAGTGGGGGTAGCAGACAGCCCCCTGGCCCCCCACTCCTGATTTCAGTGGGATTGCTTTCCCCCCCTCCATTTAGGATGATGCTGGCTGTGTTTCTGTACTATAAAGCCATTATTATGTTGAGGTATATTTTCTCCATTCTACTCCCTTTAGTACTTTTATCATGCAGACATGTTGGATTTTGTCAAAGGCCTTTGCAGCATCTATTGAGATGATCATGTGACTTTTGTTTTTAAGCCCATTTATTGGTTTGTGTATGGTGAACCATCCCTATGTCCCTTGGAAAAGGCAACTTGATAGTAGTGCATGATCTTTTTGATGCATGCCTGAATTTGGTTTGCAAGTATTTTGTTGAGAATTTTTCCATCTATGTTAATCAGGGATATTGCTTACAATTTTCTTTTTCTGTGGTGTCTTTACCTGGTTTTAGTATTTGAGAAATATTGGCTTCATAGGAGTTTGGAAATGCTCCCTCTGTTTCTATTTTCTTTTGAATAGTTTAAGAAGAACTGAATGTAGACCTTTGAATGCCAATCCATCTGGGCCTGGGCCTTTTCAGTTGGAAGGTTTTAAATTACTGTTTTGATCTCTCTATTTGTTATAGGTCTGTTTAAATTATTGGCATTTTTATGGTTTAACTTTGATAACTTGTATCAACCTAAAAATTTATCCATTTCTTTTGGATTTTCCAACTTAATGGAGTACAGGTTTTTTTTTTAAAGTATCCCCTTATAATATTTTGAATTTCTTCAGTGTCTGTTTTCATGTTTCCTTGTTCATTTCTGAGTCTACTAATATGGGACATTTCTTTCTTTCTTTTGGTTAATTGGGGCAAGGATCTGTCAATCTTATTTAAGAATCAGTTCTTGGATTTGTTGATTCTTTATATTGTTTCTATTTCATTAATGTATGATCTGATATTGATTACTTCTTCCAATCTACTGGATTTGGGTTTGGTTTGTTCTTGTTTTTTAAGTCATTTATTTGTGCTCTTTCTGATTTTTTAATGCAGGCACTTAGAGATATAAGTTTTCCTCTTAGGACTGCTTTTATATGTCTCAGAGGTTTTGCTGTGTTTCCATTTTCATTTAATTTCAAGAATTTTAGATTTTCTGTTTTGAGTTCTTCTTTGACCCATTCGGTAATATATTGTTTAATCTTCATGTAATTACTAGAGATTTCCTGCTATTGATTTTAAGCCTTATTGCTTTGTGGTCAGATAGGGTACATGAAGTTATTTCATTTTTTTCAGAATTTGTGAAGATGTGTTTTCTGTCTCATATGTGGTCTCTTTTAGAGAGGCTTCCTTGGGCTGCTGAGCAGAATGTACATTCTTTGGTGTTGGGTAGAATATTCTGTAGGTATGTGTTAGGTCCATTTGGTGTATGATGTCATTTAATTCTGAAGTTTTGTGTTTAGTGTTTGCCCAGATGACCTGCCTGTTGGAGAAAATGGGGTTCTGGAATCACTGACTATTACTAAGTTGGAATTAATCTGTGTCTTGAGGTCCACTAGTATGATTTTTGTGAAACTGGGTACACCAGAGCTTGGTATATGTGTTTAGGATTATAATTCTTTTGGGGTAATTGTTCTCTTGATTAGAATAAAGGGTCTTCTTTAATTTCTTCCAACTAATTTTAGTTTGAAGTTTATTTTTATATGCATATAGGCATACATATGTGTTTATTTTATATATATGTATACATATATATGCTTTTTCCCTTGTAAACTTCCAGTTGATTTATATGAGCAAGTATCTATAATTGTGTGAACCATATGCTTGAGAAAGGTGCAATTAAAATTGATATTCTTTTTGTTTATATTGAGTATTTACCAGCAATTTACTGGCCACAAGAGCATTTATGGACACACCACTCTATATTATTGTAAATTCTATGTGTTTCCAAGAAGATCCCAAATATTTAAAACAATGTATTCTTTAGCTTGATCAACAGAAACTGAATCAGGAATGAAAGACTGATGCTTAGAAATACAGTTTTCATAAGTTAAATATTAAGTGAAATTCTACATAAAAAAATAACTTGGGGAAAAGCATCAAGACCTCGATGAAAGTCTTATTTAAGCTTTTCTTCCATAATTTTTAAAATTATTTGAGAATTTTATACATGTGTACAATATATTTTGATTATATCCATTTCCTACCCCTCACCTCTTTCCCTTCCAAGATTTTCACTATGTCCAGCTCCCCAGTTCCAACTCCTTCCAGATCCCTGCCTCTATATACCCCTTCCCAAATTCATGTTCTCTCTCTCTCTCTCTCTCTCTCTCTCTCTCTCTCTCTCTCTCTCTCCATGGATTCATGGCCATCTGCTGGAGCAACCTATCAGGGACCATAACCTTAAAGAAAACTATCTCTTTTTTCCCAGCAACCAACAACCATCAATAGTGCTCAGCTACGGGTGGGAGTTTGTGTACTCCTTTCCCATTCATGCTGGAATGTTGATTGGCTTGATCTTGTTTGGGTCTTGTGCAGGTAGCCACAGCTGCTGAGTTCATGAGTATAATGGTCTTGTGTCTAGAAGGCACTGCTTCACCTCAGTTCTTCACAAACTTGAGCTCTGACAATCTTTCCACCCGCCTTTTGGCAATGTTGGGGGAGCCTTGGGAGGAGGGAGACATTGCACAGACAATTGTTCTTTGTACTTTGACCAGTTGTGAGTCTGGCAAAGATCTTTGTGATTTCATACCTTCTATGATCAAAATTTGATGCAAATATTAAGTGCAGCATTTTTTTTTAAAGATGAACTAACTATACCTTCACAGTAGGAAAAGAAGGATTCATTGTCTGCCTAGTGATACAAGTGATATTTTTGTGCAAGGAACTTATGGGATGCAGTTTAGCATTCTGAAGGACAGCAATAACATGGCTAGAAGGGAATAGTGGACACATTGATGGCCTGCGGCATTGGAATCACAATTCAGGCTCGCTCGTGGACCGGGTAGAAGTATTCCTTGGTAGAATGAACAGTGTGCACACTGAGGAGTTCTTGGGAGAAAAGACTTTGACAAATGTGGCTTATGTAAACCTCCAAGTTTGATAGCTCCGTTTCAGGTGTCCAGCAAGTGTCTTTATGATGTTGAACCTTCTGTAGCCACAACCATCCCAGTTAATAGAGTCTTTATCGGTTTCTTGCTTATAGAATCACACATTGTAATAAGTAAGTTTACACAATTTACTTAGCTATGCCCTGTTCTGCTCAGGAGCGCCAGTGTCTGGGGTTAGTAAGGTTAAGACACTCAGTCTTAGGTTTTCTCAAGCATGAATTGGGGTCCTAACCGAGGGTTGCACTTGTTTTTTTTTTTTTTTTTATACATGGTGTGGTCACTATGCTGAGATTGTGTTAATAACCCCTATGTCAGATGTTCAAACGTTTCCATAGAGTTCAGAAAATTTACTATAGGGCTGAGTGTTTAGCTCTCAGCAGCAGCCATTCAACAGATGTGCGTCCTCCTAACAAAGGGGGCAGCAAGAGACTGAATTATGCATTACCTCGCTCAGGGTTCTGTGGATGATGAATTGTGTGTGACATGTAGTTAAATTATATTCCTTTTCAGAGCTCCATCGGGGAGACCAGCTTTGGGTTTAGAGACCCAAATAATAAAGAGCAAGAGATGTGAAGATAGTTCCAGCTGAGGTCACTGTAGGCAGAAGGAGCAGGAACTGGATGTTCAAGAGAGATAGCAGAGAAGGCCTTGCATTTAAAGTAGAGCCTGGCATTCTATGGTGGGGTTGTGGCTTAAATGAAGCCCCCAGTGTATGTGCTGGAAACCCCATCGCAATGCAACAGTGTGGAGAAATAGGCGTGCAGGAGGTGACTGGGTTATAGGAGCCCAGCCCTTGCGAGTGGCTTCACACTATCGCCGTAGGACAGTTTCCTTGTTCTGAGAGTGATGTCTTTGTAACAGGCGAGTCTGATGCCCTTACTTGCTCTCACTGACCCATATGATGACTTCTGTCACATAAGGGGATAGATAGCAAGAAGATTTGCCCCCATGTGCAGCTTCAAATAGGGAGTTCCCAGCCTCCAGGACTATTGGGCAAATAAATTTCCATCCATTATAAACAGCCTGACCTGAGGTTGTGTTGTACTACCAAAAAAACTTAGAAAGACAACGAGGAGTTTGCTCTCCACTTGAAGTGCCTCAGAAGCTGTCAGCCTGATTTGGCAAGTGAGATTGACTTAGTTGTATGTTTTGAAAATGCTATTGGCTGCTATGTGGCTGTCACTCCTGAGGTTAAGAACAAGAAGAGGCTGAGCAAGGAAGTTACTGCAGTGTCCACATGTGGAATGATGGAGCGAGATGAGGTTACAGAGGAGGGTGGAGGTCAGGTTCAGAACTTATTTCTCAGTTGGGGGTGTGGTACGGGGACAGCTAGGATTCTCTGACAAGTCGATGTGGGATTAGGAGATGAATCAAAACATTTGGAACTAATTGCAAAGGTAAATGCTACGTTACTAATTCAGATCACTGAGGTCAGTCTCTATATTCCCACACAGAAGAGGGAAAACAATAAGTTTGTTCAATTTCAGCACATGTGCCAGGGATTAGAGAACAAGATAGTCCTGCATTTTAAGGAAGAAGTTTAGTCATTCTACCTAGTAGACTGTGAAACTACCCAGTAGAGGTGAGAACTAAAGCCAATGTATGGAAAACCGTATCTACACACACACACACACACACACACACACACACACACACACACACACACACATTACATAGTTATGCATGCTTATGGCTGTAGACTGTATCGCCATGTTTACCATGTACAGTAATCAGGCCAGGTTGGCTAGCATTTCCATCACCACAAACATTCTTCATTCCTTTGTCTTTGGGACATTGAAAATCCTCTCCTCTAGCTGTTTTGAAGCACACAGTCATCGACCATCATCTCTCTGCTGTGCCTTACACAGAAGTTCTGCTCCTGTCAATCATGGCCACCCTTTCTTTAAGTCTTTAGTGGAAAACTTTGGGCATTGGAAAATACCCAGAGATGAGCCGGGCTGGGGCTTGTGAACTGAAGAGATTAGGAATCGCAGTAAGTGCTCATGGCTAGCAACTGTTAGAAATTTCTTGTCCTCTTATTCTTGGAGTAAAGGATGAAGTTGTCATCGTCATCATTGTTCCTATTTGAATTATAGCTCTGTAAATTACTCTAGGTTTGACTTACCTAGGCTATTCCTATTCTTTGGATTTGGAGCCACCTCAAAGTCTGCGTGTTAAAGGGTCAGTGGCCTACTTGGTGCTATTAGGAGAGAATGGAGCCTTAAAAGGTTGGGTCACACTGGAGGTCTGTTTGTCATTGAGGTCAAAGGGGATTGTGGGATCCCAGTCTTTCTCTTTCTGCCGTGTGTCCTGGCTATGAGGTGAGAAGTTGGGCTCTACCAGACATTTCTACTGTATTTGGGATGTGGTCACAGGCCCAAGACAAAGCTGGACTGAAACTGCCAGGAACTGTGAGCCAAAAATCAACCTTTTCTTTTCTTCCTTTCTTTTTCTCTTTCTTTTTTTTTAAATTTTTCAAGACATGATTTCTCTTGTGTAAAAGCCATGGCTATCCTATAACTTTCTTTGTAGACCAAGCTGGCTTTGAACTCACAGAGATCCATCTGCCTCTGTCTCCCGAGTGCTGGGATTAAAGGCGTGTGCCACGACCACCCAGCTCTTTTTATAATTTTCCCTGGTGTTTGTTAGAGTGACAGAGAGTTGTCTGGCATAACTGGCAACTCTGTGGCAGGAGAGAGTTGATTGGCATAACCTGGCAACTCCACCAGGGCCAGAGATACAATAGAACGTGCTTTGAGCAGTAAGCAGAGCCCTGTGGTTTCAGGTCCTGCTTTTCAAGCTGCTGATTGTGAAGAGGGTCCATTCCCAGTGACCTACAAACATGCTAATATCCCACAACCCACTTCAGGAGTTGAGGCCCCCGAATCATGTACGAGTTAGGGTCCAGTTGATATGGCTACTTACGGCTGAAAAGGGCATAGAAGGGTTTGGAGCCTCCACAACATGCCAATTTTCATGTCTCAGAGGATAATCAGGGGGACCCCAGATAGATGTAGTTAGATCATCATAGGACTATCTGAAGGTGAGTTGGCTGTTGATGCAAGGAGACAGAATTAATATAGCAGTTAAGTACACAGGGTCCAGGACTAATAGGGTCACTACTAAGATTATAATAGTTATAACTCATTTTACTACGAAAATTTCAAGATCCAATCCCAAAGCTGTTCACCTAAAGCAATAGTAATGTCTGATTTGACATTAGGTTTGAGTGTGTAGATCATGTAAAGCAGATGAGACATTAATAGAATTATTGGGAATATACATACAGTATTTAACCTTGATAATAGGAAAGTACCTCAAAAAGGCTTATGACAAGTGCTGAATGGATAGACAGGGACTCTAAGGAGGGCTGTTGCATTTACCATGGAAAACTGTAAGAGCAAAGGAATGGACTTCCATGATCCAAGGAAAGCCAGTCCATACCTTTCCGTGGTATGGAAAGGCAAAGAAAGTCCAACTACAGCTGAATGGGATCTTGTTCTGTACTCCCCTCAGCTTCCAGTCCTTGTGATTCCATTGAAAGGACTCATATGAGATACAGTTATGTGGACACTAAGCTTTTCTTACAGAATAGAGTGGAGCACCCTTAAGGGCCGAGAGTGGATGGTGGTCAAAGGGAGCATTGTGGAGCAGTGAACCCTCTCAAGAGTGAGGACAGGCAATGGCCAAAGAGACCATTGTCTGGTGTTCATTGCTGGCAATGCCTTTTACTAACATTTCATGAGTGGTACTGCACACACAGTATGGCTGTGTGAGATGTAACAAGGTGTTTGTGGGAACCATACCAGCTGCACCTGGACCAGGGGCATCTAACCCAACCTGGGTTATTGTCATATGACCTCAGAGGAGAGAAAACCAAAGCTGTGTCCTAATGATGGGTTGTAGGCAGACAGAACACACAGAGTGAGGAAGAGGAATTCCAGGCAGAGGGCAGCACTCAGCATTAAGTCTTGTGAGGTTTTCTGGCTCTCATGTTTCCATACCAGATTACAAGATCTTTAAATGCAAGAGGCCTTTTTTAAATTGGATTTTTAAAAGTGTATAGTAATTGTACAAAATTATGGGTTTCACTGTGACATACACCACATATGATGTACTTTGATCACATGACTACCATTACCCTTTTAAACCCCTGTTCTAATCATGCCTTCTTCTTTTTTCCAGACTCCACATAGGAGAGAAAGCATACTTGTCTGTTTAAGTCTGGCTAATTTTCCTTAACACAGTCTTCTCCACTTCTGCTCACTTTCCTCCTCATGGCACGACCTTGCTCTGGGCTGTGGCAGAGTCACACTCTAATTGTGGGTGCATCTACATTCATATATGTGTGCATCCCATTCTCTCTATCTGTCCAGCTATTGATAGCACTTAGGCTGGCTCTGTAGCCTGGAGATGGATGGTGACTCATAGTGTGCTAAGCATCAGTCTGCAGGTATCCCTGTTGTGTGCTGAGTCTGATTTCTTCCAGAAGTGCTGTAGGTGGACCGAATGGCATTGCGGGTTCCAGTGTTTTGAGAAATTCGATGCCTGCTTCCGTGGTCCTTTTTCAAGCTTGTAGTCCCGCCCGGATGTTCAAGGGATCCTTCCTCCTGTATCCGGGCAGAACCTCTACTCCTGTACTGACACTCAGAAGGCCTAGAATTCCTAATGGATGGATAACTTCTTGTCTTCAATATTGGGCACATCTTGACATCCTGTTTTCTCCTGTGTGTTCCTGACTCCAGGGTAGTTAATCTCTAGCAACTGGGGTTGGTTTTCTGAACTTAAGTATGAAGTGGTTAAACCTGGATGCCTGGGAGCCTATGGAATTTTCCATTTATTTATTTATTTATTTATTTAGTTATTTATTTATTTATTTATTTAGGTTCTCTCTTCCTTGCCCTTTAGTGCATAGAGTTCAGGAATATACTTTTGTTTCCAGATAAGAACTTAGAATGATAAAAGATTCAGTTGATAATAGATCTGTTTGTCATCTTACGATACTCCTTAAAACAGTCATGAAAATGACATTCATAAAAATAAAGAAATTAAATTTGGATGTTGGCTAGCTGATTCATTACTCATTGCCTTATTGTTAATTATCTCTGCAGTGAGTGGATGACGGTCATAGGGATTAGATGGGCCAGTAAGTATAGAGTGCTTGGAATAATGGTGGGCTCAAGGAAAGACACATTTGTTTTGTTTTCCTGAGATAGTCTCCCTATGTAGCCCAGGCTGTCCTCAAACTCACTGTGTAGCCTAGCCTGGCCTTATACTAGAGTTTCCCATGCCCCCACCTGCCAAGTGCTGGGGTTACAGGCATATGCTGCCATGCCCGATGTGCTTTTTAGAACTGTAATTACAAGTGACCCCTCTGTGACCCGGCAAACGCGACTGGTCTGGCAGTACTGAATGGGCTGAGGATGCTGTGAGGCAGATGCTCCATATGCCTTTGCTTTAACAGATATTCCTATATTTAAGCATTCTCACTTCTATGTCTGAGAAGAAAATGTGATATGCAAAATGTCAAATCAGCGAGAAAGTCAGGAAAAGCCAGAATACTGGAGAAAGTGTGTTTTGCCAGGGCGCTGGGGATGGAGGCGATGAGCTGGCCTCCGCTGACTTGCTTGCTTATAATGTCCGACTATACACACTTTGAAGGTTGCATTAAGATTGTTGATAGAAGCAGATGCTGGACCCCTGTGACCCGTGAGGATGAGCCTTTCCTTTGTACATGACAGCTGATTTCCACAGACTTCGAGTCTCCCTGGGGGAAAACATGTCAAGAAGCACAGGGCACCGAATAGTAACCTTTTGTTTTGAGCTGCCAGTGAACCTCCCGCCCTTTAGTATATGTACGGAGTGCTTGGACGGTTCGCACCTTAGCATTTTCTGCATGGAAGGACAGGCACCTCAGTGGGATTTTAGGCATTGCTTGGAGGGTGGCATCAGCAAAGTGCAGGAAAAGCTGCCTCTACCTTTGATCATTGAGAAGTGGATGGAGAGGGGCGGAGAGAGAACAACACAGGTGTTGTGTCTCGATTTCTTTCTCTGTGGACAGTTCTCAAAAGAGAGCTGAGGCGTGGGGGATAATTGACGATGACTGTGAGGGTTTTGCTCTGGTGACATGCCGTACTATTTCTGTGGAGGTTTAGGGATTGTCTGGATAGCCACTGACCCTAGGAACCCTTTAACGCAGCTGTGAACAGAGGGCTTCCAGGAGGTGGCAGATGCTGCTGTGTCTGCATGGGTAAGGCAGAGATACTTGGGAACACTCCTACCCTTTGATAAAGCCAAGCAGACCCTGCAAAGGCTGTAGATGTGAATCCAAGCAGGGAGAACAGGTTATCATTCTGTAGACCAGAAGAGGCAGAAGGCATTTCTGTTAAGGAGCCCTGCTCTCCTCCATATCCCAGTCTCTCCCCTCCGTTCACACAGTGTCATTTAAAGGAGAAGCACAACAGAAATGAGGGGATCATGGGGCCAAAACGTCGTTCATCAAGACACACCGAAAGTGGCTCACACGAACATTCCCAATAGCATGAGCTCTGAGCAACTAGACATTTTCATTTTCCCTGGCTGTCTGTTATACACTGCTGTGGGAGGGGGAGGTGGTCAGAGCAGCTGCATAGAATTTGAGGAGTTGCGTCTTCCTGTGCCCAATTAAAGACGAAGGTGAACTTCCTGTGTTTACTTGGTTCATGCCCTCGACATGTCTACTAGATGTCTTCTGTGTCCCACAGGGAGGGAGATGACTAGTATTGAACGTGAGCCCTGCCTCCTAGAGCATGTGTCAAAAACTGAAGACAGAAATCGAGCAAAGAAAGTCCGAGTGTGGTAAAGGCTGTGTTAGAAAGACGCAGCATTGGGAGGGTCTAATAGAGCAGGGATTCTGTAGATGGGGGCTGCCTCAGGGCTGCTTCTGTGAAGAGACGTTGAAACGGAGGCATACGTGACAGGAAGGAGTTTGCTCTTCTCGTGGGATGAACTTAAAGGCTGGAGTTGGTGCTTTATGTTGGCAGAATCTACATCAGCAGGTTCAGTCAACCCTGGATAGAAAGTGTATATTAAAAACAATGACGGTCATGCAAATAATAAGGAAGTATGGTGCACTGTCTGTCTACATGCAGTTTAGGCTGCATCAGGCATGATGCATTATCTAGAGGTGAGAGGATGGGTGTAGGTGTTGTTCAAATGCTATGCCATTGTGGAAGGGGCGTGAGCATTTGTAGACTTCGTATCTAATGCAGAGAGGGGTATCTTGGACTCAGCCCCCCCCATATCCACAATGGGTGATGGATTTGTCCCTATGGAATTCTCATTGGGGTTTTTAAAGCTGATGCCCCTGCCTGGAGCCCAGATTTGAGGTCCCAGGAGCAGTGGAGAATCTCTCCTAGCAGATAGGATTTCTATAAAAAGTTACGACACTGTATTTAATCCTTAGCCAACCCAGCCTGGAGTGGAAAAAAACTCCTCTGAATTGAGGGTATGAAACAGATTTTTTTCTTTAAAGTTTGGGTTTATCTATGAAATACATTTCCAGAAAAAAAGCACATTTCTCTTCACTTAATTTACAGGATGAGTTAACATAAGACACAGAATGGGTTTTGAAGATAGGAGTCTGCATTGCTGGTCTTATTGAAACCAAGGTGTCATAGCTTGGTTCTCTGTCCTGTGATGAACACCATGACCAAAAGCACATGAGCAGGAAAGGGTTTATTTGGCTCACATGTCCCGGTCCTCCATCACTGAGGGAAGTCAGGGCAGGAACTCAAGCAGGGCCAGAAGCAAGAGCCATGGAGGAAGACTGTTTACTGGCTTGTTTAGCTAACTTTCTTGTCTATCCCAGGCCCACCTGCCCGAAATGGCCCCACCCACAATAGCCTGGGACCTCCCACATCAGTCACTAATCAAGAAAATGGCCCGCAGGCATGTTCAGAGGAGTATCCGAGGGAAGGAATTCCTCAATTGAGGTTCCCTCTTCCCAAGTGACTCTAGTCTGTGTCAAGTTGACAAAAATCTATGTCTTCAACTGTGCTCTTCTTCCTCCCACTACCTACCAGAATGCCTCACGTGTAGGAGGTATTCAATAACTGAGCGAATCCAGCATCCGCAACATTGCAAGTCATAAACAGTCCACAGGCAATTACTTCTGCCGCACTGTCTTTGTTCCCATGAAAAAAGAACAGGATCCAGCAAGTGTTGACAGAAATAAGAAATCCCAGCCCCTCACTGTCATCTTCCCTTTGTGCTCTGAGCTTTGCAGCTCTTGGTAGGAGTGGATCACATCTGCTGTATTTGGAGAGAAACAGTCTGTGCAAAGTGGGGTCTTGAAAAGCCTCTGAAATGTGCCTGCCAAGGTGAAAATAACCACATTTTGAATTTGCCCAGCATTTCCATTGTGTCTGTTTGATTAGGAGAGTTAATCAGCCTCAGGGCTCCCCAGTACCAAAACCGCTGCTGTGTGCCTGTGTTCTCAAGAGTCACGGAACAGCTTTGTAAATATGATGTAGAAGCCGGAGCTGAGCCTGAAACTTGGAGGAGATATGTGTGTGTGTGTGTGTGTGTGTGTGTGTGTGTGTGTGTGTGTGTGT
>CABHPQ010164860.1:0-20787 GCA_902168405.1 Peromyscus aztecus | reverse complement strand
TGTGTGTGTGTGTGTGTGTGTGTGTGTGTGTGTGTGTGTGTGTGTGTGTGTGAACATTCATGGTGTTTGTGTGCACACACATGCCCCTGACTAAAAAGCTCTGTAACTAGCCATGGGACTGCTTTCCTAGAGTGGAGGCATGCCCGGAAACACAGAGAGAGCCACCTTCAAATGCTTTTCAAGTAAGGGAAGACATATCATCTTCTCCCTCAGTATAAAAGTCTGAATAGCCATGTCTGCTAGAAGTGAACGGTAACAAAAATTTAAGCTATTATTTCCTGGAGGTGGAGCTGGGGTAGAATCTAACTGTGAAAAAAAAATCTGCTTATATGAGTGCTTGGCGAACTGTGGCTTGAGGCTCAAGCTGAGCTGTGAGGTGAAGGGTGTATCGGTCCCCATTCCGACACTGTGACAAAATACCTGGCTAGGTAATTTAGGGAGAACCTACTTTTGGCCTAGGTTTTCAGAGATTTCAGTTCATGGTCACTTGGCCCTGTCGACTTTGGTCCAGCAGTAAGGCTGGGAGGGAGCCCATGATGGAAGAAACTGCTCACCTTCCAATAATGCCACTACTGCTGGCCAAGCCTTTAATACAAGGGCATTTGGGAAACTCTGAAGAAATAAACAATAAGAAAAAGTTTTAAAGATTTTTGTGCTAAAAAGGAGGGAGAATTAGGAGGAAGAGAAGAGAACGTGGAAGGAGGAGAAGGGATATGAGAGACCACACGTGGCCCACAAAGCTTAAAATATTTACTGACTTGCACTTTCCAAAATAATTGTCAACCTTTGATTTCTATCATTGATTGCAATTTTGTGGATAAGGAAATAAGGAGCAGGCAACTGCTCAGCTAGGCTCACAAGGTAATGTGACCAAGTATAATGAGAACAGGACTCACGTTCCTGCAGATCTGGCTGTTACTCCCATCTTTCCCGTGGTCTGGGATGCTTTGTGGTTGTTAAGAAGGTTTCTCCTATATTTTTGGTTGTGAGCCTAGCCTTTAACGCCTGAGCCATCTCTCCAGCCTCCGGAGGCAGAGGCAGGAGGATCTTTGTGAGTTCGAGGCCAGCCTGGTCTACAGAGCGATTTCCAGGAAAGGCACAAAGCTGCACAGAGAAACCCTGTCTCGAAAAACCAAAAAAAAAAAAAAAAAAAAAAAAAGAAGGTTTCTCCTTTGAGTCCGTCATTCAAGAGTTCACAATTCTAGGGGCTGGGGCGATGGCTCCGCTGGTAAAAGGCTTCCTGCACAAGAATCAGGACCTGGAATTGAATCACTAGCTCCCACAGAAAAGCCATGTGCCAAGGTGTGATTCTGTAATTTCAGAACTCAGGGGCAGAGACAGGAGCATCTCTGGAGCTCATTGGCTAGTCATCCCAACTGAATGATAAACTTCAGGTCCAATCAAAGTTTCTGTCTTAAAGATAAGGTGGAGATTAAGTGAAGAAGAGACTTGACATTGACCTCTAGCCCCCCACACCTACCTGCTCATTTGTATATTCCCCATGTGTGCACATATACCATACACACACACACACACACTCACATACACACACACACAAACACACACACACACACACACACACACACACACACACACACACACACACACTCACTCCCATACATATCCACCTCCATCCACCCCACCTCCCCATACAAAAAATAAGGAGTTCGCAGTTATAACACTAACTGGCCAGAATGAAATCAGTGTCACAGGATGAGGACACAGACATCGTAGCCGGCACTCCCCAGTGACACCAGCTACAATTCAGGCTCCCAGACCACCAGCAGTTCTGGCCAATTGCATTTCAATGACAAGTTCTCATTAAGTCCTTCAGAGATTTCAGCAACACATTTGTAATGAGTTTTACTCTAAAGGAGAACTCAGGACCATCCAAATTTAGAGGTCACAGGATACAGTGTTCGAGGACCCCACGCCTGAGGTTTCCTATGCCACCTTGTCTACACATTGATGTAAATCACCAAGCCAGGTCTTCAGCCTGAGCTTTGGCGTCCAGAGTGGCTTTTGTTCCATTTTGCTCTTTTGGTTTCTCTATGTAGATGCTCTTAGTGGGATCACTGACTGCATGATAGAGCTCAGTCTCCAGTTACCCTACACTTTGGGATGCTGGGCTGATGAACCTGATTCAAATTCTGAACTTCTAATCACGTGGTTGGCATTAGCTGCATGCCAAATGTATCTAAAACTAGTTAGAACCCTACCTCTCCAGCCATCTAGATACCCACTGTGAATAGTAAGGGCTCCTATGTTCCTGTCACTCAGCAAGTTCCAAGGGTTTCAAATATTCCCCCTTGGGACCCCAAAATACATACCAGATTTTTTTTTTTTGGTGTGTAGGCTGGCTTTAAACCCAAGTCTTGTCCTAGTCTTTTGGGTCATAGGAGTGTGCCACCATGCTATACTCAGATTAATTCTTTACTGTCCAAGCCTGGTCTGATTCTATTTCTGTTTCCTCTCCCTCCACAAGACTCTCAGAGTCAGTTACAGACTGTGTTATAAGAAAGTTTGACTAAGGAGAACTAGGCTATTTCTTTCTCCAGATCTCTACTTTGAGATGGTAAAACTTTGTCACAGGGATGGATTCACTAGGTAAGTCTTGAGCATTGTTTGAAATTGTGGACATGTTGATTGTGCTAGGGAAAAATTCTGCAGCTTGGAATGAAGGGTTTTCCCCCTATGTTCCTTAACTCAATGAAACACTTTGAAACACTTTAGCTATGGTAACTTGCATTTTGTATTAATTCCTTACTTAAAAGTCCTTAACTGCCTGGGTCTGTTTAGCTTATTATGCTAATATTATTTCTACATACTACATAAATCTCAAGTAATAAAATAATAAATAGATATGATAGCTGCTATTCCAATTTGTATTAGGAAGAAATGTTAAAGCTTATCGGGAATTTTCATTTTGTTAAAGCATGATTTCCAAGCAGTTTCTAAGATGGCCAGAAGTTAGCCGTCCTCGTCACCTGTAGCTGTTTACATCTCAGGGAGAGGTCTGTTGTCCTGCTTCCTAACCAGTGAGCTGCGCATTCTTGCCATCACCCACACATTGCCCGTGAGTGAAATGCTAGGGGACTTGTTTGATTCCCTGAAGGAGATGCACTCCCACCACATATGGATGCTACCTCTCACTAGCATGGGAAAAGAGATGAACAGGAGAGCCAGAGCTGAGAGGAGAGTTAGAGATGGGCAGGGGTTGCTGGAGAATCTATAGCAGCTAGGTGGGTATCCCTTTTGTGCTTCGGGTCACAAGTGTGTATACAGTAGCTTGCCAGTTCCCCTCTGCCCCATTCCTGCTCTCCACTCATTGCCTTATCCATAATCCCTTGTCCAAATACTGTCTCCCATCTCTCAGTTGCTTTCCAACAACTCAAGGAATCATTCAAACAAGCAGCTGAAATGTTGCCATGGAGACTATCTACTTGGGATCTAGCATCTCTGGGTCTGAACATCTTAATGCAGTGGTTTCAACCTGTGGATCATGACCCGCGGTCCTTTATCAAATGTCCTGCATATCAGATATTTACATTATGATTCATAACAGTAGCAAAATTACAGTTATGAAGTAGCAATGAAATAATTTTATGGTTGGGTGTCACCACAACATGAGGAACTGTATTAAAGGGTCACAGCATTAGGAAGGTTGAGAACCACTGCTCTAATGAGACCTGTGTCTGAGACATCTAGAACCATAGCACTTCAGGGTGAACTATAAGTAAACAGCGGTTTGCTTCTTCTGGTTCACCTTTCTTGCTCTCCTGTCTTATAGGGTAACATAGGTTCTCCTTGGGCTCTTTTATGTGTTAGTTGCTGTATTTGGTTATGAGTAATAGATAGAATGATCAGGGTGTAGCTGATGGAAACCAAAGACCCCAACATGGCTGGGATGGAGTAGGGGACTATGGCTGTCCTTCAGCTGCTTCATATTTATTTCAAAAGAAACTTTCCCTCTGCCTTCTGGTTGGTGGGCAGGAGAAGCCTTCATACCTGCAGAGTGTGTACCCACAGGTCAGCCACAGGCAGAGACCATCCTTTCTGGTTCCCATGCTTGCTGATTCACTGTGGCTCACCTTGGAGCATGTAGCCATCATCAGTCCAAAGAACTGCAGTGAGTCCACAGAATTGACCAGCACAGATGGAGCTGCTGGGCTCTGGCTTGTCCCTGAGAGGAGAAAGATTCAAATCCCGAGAAAAAGTCCATGGTTCCATGGCGGATAGGTGCCTTCAAGAGGCATCTAATCCATTAGGTTTAGATGTATTCATCCATTATAAACTTATGACTGCTGCTGATATGGTAGCCACTGTTCAGGGTTAGGCAAGGTAAGTCCCTTCCTTCAAAGCCTTGGCCATCAATTGCCCTCTGCCTTCTGTGGGTGCAAACTGAGCACTTATCAATTCGCCTAGTTTCGTTCTCTTAATCCTTTCCCTCCCCATTGGTTTCTTTCTCGTCTACCAAGTATTTATTGACCCCCTCAATTGCTGACACTGTTCCTGCTTATTTGGGGGAGTTATAAGTGTACCCTTGGCTTTTGTGCAGTGGTATCTGCAAGATGCATGAACTCAGGGTTTGTCTCAGGAGTCCAAATCTGAAACCTCCACCGTAATGAGCTCCGCTATATATGGCACAGTGTTTTCCTTAGGCAATACAGATTTGTGCTCTTTTGAAAACCTATCTTCCAGCCCGGGGTAGGTCAAGATGAGGTCACAGCGGTAGAAGAAATTTACCTGAATCTTGGCCTTGGGGAACTCTTGACTATTTCTTCACAGACTAAAATCTCCGAGTCTGACTTTTGTAAGTACAGGTGGATGGGCATTGTGGCATGCTAGGAGCGTGGGAGATCCGATGTCCCGCTTGTTCTCTCACCTCTTGTTTGTGTCAATAATCTTTTGTCTTTTAGTACTTTTCATAATTTAAATGCTGGGAAAACTATTGTTTTCGCTCTTTTATTATTTTTAATTATGTGTATGGGTGTGTGCATGTGTCCCATGCTTGCATGTGCCCATGTAAGTCAGAGGTGTCAGGTTGCTTAGAACTGGATTTGCAGGCCTTTTAGAGCCACCTAACATGGGTACTAGAAACCGAACTGGCATCCTCTCTAACAGTAGTATGTGCCCTTAACTGCTGGCCATCACCCTGTGATTTCTGTCTGTAACGCTTTTGTCCTAGTCTGCTTTAAGCTCAGGTATCCAATCCTCTCCCCCTTTGTAACCCACACATCCAGTTTCCATCTCTCAAAGGACAGTCCTGCAGTTTCCTCCTGGGATGTCTTTCAGGTCTAAGTTTTCTTTCACTCTTCACCCGACCCATGCGTTTACTGGCTCGCATCAAGACTGCACAGCTGATCTCTGTACAGCCCGTCCGCTTCTGTCTCCCGCTGCTCTGTTCATCACTGCTGGATGCCATCGTTCTTGCTTAGACATCGTCTGTGGCTTCAGCCCGGGTCAAAGCTGGGCCTTCTCGACCCTGTGTGTCATCTGCAGTCTGCCCACAGGCTCTGTTCTCCGAGCTTCTTTTCTACTCTTCCTCAGTTTGAACCTTCAACATGGATTTATTTTTTCACTTGGCCCCCAATACAATTTTTTGTCTCCTTAACATTTAGTTGGGCTTTCCTTGTCCCAGTCCACGGTGCCCTCCTCTTTTCTGACAAAATCCATGTCCAGCCTGTAAGGCTCTTATATCTTCCAACCACTTCTCCACCCAAAGCACAAAGTGATTGTGTGATCTCTGACCTCCCTTAACCTTCAATCCCACTCTTAGTTACTTGGTCATAAACTGTCACTCACTGCTGAGGTAGCTGTCATGGTGTAGGTTGTCACTTGATTCCTTAAACTACTTGATATTTTGGAGGACAAGAGGTGAGACCTCCCATTTGGTGAACCCAGCAGCATCTAACTGATTTTTCAGGTGTGCTGCTTACGGGTATCACTTACAAAGCAGTGCGGTGCAGAATCCGTGAGTATATGGTCCACAAAGTAGGAAATAGTGGGAGTGCCCTTGGTGATGTCGATTTCATGGATGTGATGCTTAGAGGAGGGGAGAGCCACTAAGTGAGTGCAGTCCTGGCAACAAACTGTTTGATCCAAGCTAATGTCAGGTCTCTGATCCTCTGTGCCCGTCACCGTAGGTCTACCCGGGAAATTCAAAGGCATCACTTATGGGTTCCCATCATGTGCCAGGTTATGGGACTCTGGGAGTCTCATTCAGGTGACTCTAGTAGACAAAACAGATCCCTGCTGTCCTGGAACTTGAGCTGCTGGGTATGGGGAAACAGCACAAATAAATAGTATCAGGTGATAGTGATGAATGCAGAGGTGGAAAACAAACCAGGTTAAGTGGCAGAGAGGAAAACTGTTCTTCTATACCAACTAGTCACAAAGACATTCTCCATCTGTCTGAAAGTAGTGAGTGCTTTAAAATGCAGCCTGGTTGGGGATAGGGTTCAGTGGCAGAGGTCCTGAGCTCTATTCCTAGCCTACAGAAAGAAGAAAATAAACCTAAAATCAAAACAAAACAAAGCCCGTTCTCCCTTGACTGAAATCCAGGAAGCAGAGCTGGTGGGGTAGCCAGGATGGAAGTAGACATTCTTGTTTCCTGTTGCCTCTTCTCTGCAATGAGAGGGCTTGGCGGTGTCTACTGGCCAGGGTAGACCCTAGAAAGCAGGTGGCAAAAGGGAAAAGGTGAGGGATTGGTTCTACAGTAAGAAATAGCCTGGGTGTGGTGCACCCATTCGTGAAGGAGCAGAAAACGGGTGTGTCTGGCTTGTGGACCCAGGTGTGAGCACCGAAGCCTGAACCTACCACGTGCTCTGGACTTTGGGAAAGGGAAAGGCTTAAGACTTCTTCACTAGTCTGGATAGTATGTCGGCTTTGGATACTCAATTTGCCTTCCAGTTTCCCTTTTCTCATGTTAAGGATTGAAATCCGTACACTCAGGTTAACAAGATGATTTGACCAAAACTTAGTCTTTCAGATTTTCTCCATATCACTAACATGTTTCTCTGTAGCTAGCAAGTGGAAGTTTGCTCTGGTAAGATGTAAGTTTTGTAAATGAGGTGCGATATACACCTCTTTGATAGGTAGAGAAGATGGGGTATTAGTTGGATAAATATTTAAGGAAAACAAGGTTCCACCCGAAGAGCTGGAGGTGTGGTGTTGTGTGTGTGTGTTTCTGCTCGTGCAATGTGTATATCCTTCTGCATACACCTCAAGAAAAGTGCCTGGGAGTTCAGCTCACTCAGAAGCTTCGAGACAGGGTTTGCTATCAATGTTATAGAACTGGGAGGCGGGGAAGCTTGTGTGGGAGCCACAGAAAGTACTTAAGCAAGGAACTGAGAGCTCATGCTCTCTGGACCAGAGCTGGTGAGGGTGAAGTTGAGCCCCTGAGGTGATCTGTGGACACCAGCAGCAGAGCCCTACAGGATGGCGGTGGGAGCAAGCTCTGACCATCTGACTGGGGACTCTGATTCCACAGCGCCAGAGGGTGCTTTCACCTCCTGCTCCCGTGAAGACTGCACATGGGGCATCTCCCTAGGGCTGTTTGTCTCACTGTGACTAAACACCGTCCAAGAGGCCCAGAAAACCCAGCTCCTGAGCTCAATCCCTGGGACGAGGCGTGGCCTCGGCTAGGTGGATGTCTTCGGGCTCTCCTGCTGACTCCCTTGGCCTCCTCTCCAGTCTCAGGCAGTCTAGAATGGCCCTCCTGCCTTCGCCCCCAGCTAGCCTGGCCAGCGCGGGTACCGCAAGCTGCGTGCGCGGCCAACTCCATCCTTGCGTGCGCTCCGGAGCGCTGGGGTTGGACAGGACGGACGGGGTAGCCCTGGGCCCGCGGGGCCTCCTGAAGGTCCAGGGCGGGGCGAGGTCTCTGTTAAGTCCAGAGCTCGAGAAGCCTGGAGAACCTTCTCCGCAAGTCCAGGTTGGGTGGGGCTTCCGAGGAGGGGCGGGGCCTCCACTGATTCACCAAGGGGCAGGGCGTCAGTCAGGGGCGGGGCCTCCGCAGATCCGTGGCCCGGCGGGGTCCCAGGGGTGGGGCCTATGCACAGGTCCGGGTGGGGCGTCTCAAGTCACTGAGGGGTGGGGACTCTCAGGTCCAGAGCCCGGCTGGGTGGGGCGGGGCCTGCCGCTGCCTCGGCGGCTGTGGCTACAGTCTGGTCTCCAGAGGCAGCTCAGGTACATAGGCGGCCCCAGTCTCTCCGGAGCATCCTTCCCGGCTGGTCCCCGCCTGCAGCGCGCTCGCTCGCAGCCTCGGGCCTGGAGGCTGACTTCTTTTGTGTTTTGTTTTCTGCCCCGCGCCTCGTCTCTGCAGGACCCGTTCGTTCTTCTGCGGGCTACAAGAAGGCAGAGGATGAGATGTCCCGGACCACGTCTGTTGGAGACCAGCTAGAGGCACCGGCCCGCATAATTTACCTCAACCAATCTCATCTCAACAAATTCTGCGACAACCAGATCAGGTAGGAGAAGCCGCAGCCGGGTGAAGCTCCAGGCTCACCTTCACGGGATGGCTTTTCCGTCAGCCGGGGGGCGGTCCCTCAGTCCACTTGCTTCCCCCTCCAGCACTTCGAATCTCTGCCTCCTGCACCCACTTTGAGCCCAGAGGTCCACACCCGGTACCCAGTGGGTCATAGGAACACAGCTGCTGTCTTCCTTCTCCTCTTTGCAGTGCTGTGCCCAGTCCCTCTGTGGGCCTTGTGGAAGTTATTCTTGTGCCAAAAGTGAAGGTGTCTACTCACCCCTGCACTGCCTTCCAAGAATCTCCTTAGTCTCCGTGTAACCTCATTGATGGTTCTCTTTGTCATACTCTCCTGAGTAGTTTGCAGAACGTCTGTGGGGACATACTTTATAAGGGAATCCCGCAGGCCACAGAGACTCACGTGCATTTCCCAGTGTCCCACTGCATTTGCTAAGGGTCTTATTTGCTAGGAAACTTTGTCCAGAGTCAGCAGAAAAAAAAAAATGAATGGAAGGTAGCATTTTAAGTGTCTGCTTAGAGTCTGCTCTTTGTCTGCTGGCCACTGTGTTAGATGTGTTAGCCGAGCCAGCATCTCCAGAGTCTCGTCATTACCTCCAGATCAGGAAACTGGAGTGGAGAGATGTGACATATTGTACGATGCTCATATATTAATAGCTACTAAATGGAAAGTGGGAACTCGAACCCACTCATCTGACCAGCAAGCGCATTCCAGTTGCAGTGCAAAATTTGCTCCTTAGCTTGGTGTTAGCACACTTGGAAATGTCATTGAACTTTTGGGCTTTGACCAGCTTAACTTCTGCGAGTGATTTCTGAGGAGAGTTTTGTGAGCTATGTAGATCATCATTCTCAGGCTTGGAAGATACAGATGGATCAGGTCCTGCGAAGATTATTGAGATACAATCTAGTGCTCTTTTTAAAAAATAAATAAATAAATAAGTAAAGCTTTGGCAAAATCTTTGTTATTGTTACATATCTAACTATAACACTACCTCAGTAATGCCACACTGGCTGCCTAGCTTGCAGCAGGGTCTGGTTATTGGTCATTTCTATAGCTTGATAGGATTTGGGAAAGAGTAACAATGCACCTGTATGCATTTATTTTATTAAGGGAGTGTCAGGTTGTGTGACTTTATTTCGTGTTTCAAGAATGACCCTTGAACACATTTTGTACTTAAAAATTAAAGCTTAGGATATCCGAGTCTTCATTCCTGAATAAATAGGCTTGTTTTGAAATATGGACCACTGCAGATATTACAAACAGCCCATTATGGTTTTTTTTTAAATCAGGGTAATAAAAAAAGAGAGGAAATTGGAGCCTCATATATTGCCAATAGGAATGAAAGATGGGGGGCTGCTGCTTTGGAAAGCGGTTCAGCATGCCTCCAAAATGATTGGGGTAAAGTTAGTACAAGAGCCAAGCAATTCCAAGAGAAGGTATACATAGCTAACTTGTGTGGAAACAGAGGTCCTCCCAAACATGTGTACACCATGTTCATAGCAGCAGGGCTATGGTGGCCCAAACACTCACACATCAGGTCTTCATTCAGGTGAGTCTATGAAGTGTAGAAGAGCCACACAATGGAATATTATCTGGCTATAAAATGTTCCAGCACGGGTGAATCTTAAAAGTATTAAATGAAAGGGCAAGTCATGAAAAGCCTCATTTCGTATGAACTGATTTATGGGAAATATCTAAAAGAGAGATGCATCTTGTGATACATTAGTGGTTTCTGGGGCTGGTGAAGGACAATGGAAGTCTGGGAGATGGAGAGTGAGTGTGTAGCTTGGAATGATGTCTGTGTTACTCCAAATACATGAAAAGTCATTTGGAGCCGAGCATTGGTCATATAGTTCCATGTCTCCACACTATTTCATGTTTCTATTGAATTCCTAGCAAAAACACTAAGGTCATTTTTTTAAAGTTAAATATTGTGTAAGGAGATTCGATTGGAGCATCACTTTTCTTTCCTTTTTTTTTTTTTAAACTGTTGTGCTTTTCAAAAGGTATTTTTGCTTTGTTCCACCCTTTTTGATATCTCATTGTGGTGGTTTGAAACAGTGGCAATAAAGTAGGGATCCCCCCACCCCAATCCCTAGTTTCCATGGGAGGTGTACTGTTTAGGTTTTTGTCAACTTGACACAAGCAAGGGTCACCTGGGAAGAGGGGACCTCAGTTGAGAAAACGCCTCTGTTGGATGGCTCTGTCGGCAAGTCTGTGGGGGACATTTTCTTTATTAGTGACTAATGCAGGTGAGCCAGCCCACTGTGGATAGTAGCATCTCTGGACAGGTAGTTCTTGGGTGTATAAGAAAGTAGGCTGATGAGCCATGGAGAGCAAGCCAGTGAGCAGCCTTCCTCCATGGTCTCTGCTTCAGCGTCTGCCTCCAGGTTCCTGCCTTGAGCTCCTGCTCTGACTTCCCTTCATGATGGTCTGAACACAGCAGGCTGAGATAAACCCTCTGCCGCCAAGTTGCTGTGGTCATGTGCATTGGAAAGTGAACCAGCACAGGAGGCAAACGTTTAAGACCAGTGGAGTCTTGATACCTGTCTGTGTCAGGGCTGGTTTTATCCTTAGAGAGATTCCAACTGGTTACCCGATGCATAGTTTCATTTTGTACTTTTTTTTTTCCAAGAAGGACTTGGAATAAGTATGTGTATTGAATTGGCTAGGAATAAAGCGGGCATGTTCCAGCTGTATAACTCTATGGCTGGATTCATTTAAATATATCATACTAAGTATTAAAATGTCTATGTCTGACTTTGTGGTTTATCCTGTAGGAAGGTTTCTAAATGCACTGGACCCAGGCTGAGAACTTTACAGCGTGGCCCTTGTGCTTCTGTAAAATAGCCTTGGAGTACGTGTTCCACCTTTACTGTGTGTTAATGGGAATCGCTAATGGTTGTTGACGACTTGTAGTTCATTAGGAACTGATTACAAAGCTTGACACTAGAGTTTAGTGCTTTTACAAAACATTGAGGTATGGAATTGGAGCACTTAAGAAATGCTGAAGTCAACTTTACAAAAGATTGATTTAAAAAAAACTAAGCTCTTCAAGGGAATATTTTCATAAAAGGGAATTGCTAAGAAACTTCTTTTTATTAATATTATTTTCCATGTGAAAAGGTTGATACTTTTCTCATAGGCAAGAACATGGTGGGGGTCTTTCTCAGACTGCCCCCTCCCCCTCATGCCTGGGATGGAATCTGCCTTACACACTCTAAGCACAAGCTATACACCCAGGCATGCTGCTTCTAAATTAAGCTTTTTGGAAAGAAAAGATCTCAGGGGGCAGCTGAGGGTCCTAATGGTCCACTGACTGGGGTGTCTTTTCAATGCCTACCCTCCCCAGGTCGGGGTTCTGTTACTCTCCCACCCCAGGCTCTTTCTGGCTTAGACTGTTGCAGCCCTGGGCAATTACTCTGTACTTGCTTTTACAGGTGCTTGGTGAGGTTTGATTTAAAGACATGGACAGGGCCTGGGGGGGTTGATAGTGAGGAAGGGGGCTGTTGAGCATCTGGGAAAGTATGTAAAAGATGATGTGCTGTGATTCAGTGTGGGAACTGATGAGCCTGAACGAGGGGACTTGACCTGGAGAATGGCCTGGAGAGCAAGTAAGCAGTCCTATCTGGTTGGCCTACACCTCTGGGGGGATGCTCTACCTGGGGATTCTAGATTCTTGGCAAGCAGAATTTAGCCCTGAGAGTTGTGTCAGTATGCGAGTCTCTCCAAACCTTGGTCTTGGACTCAACATTGAAGTAATGTCTGGTCTGCTGCTTGCTGACCTTCTCCTCCAGGAAGCCAGAGAATTATCATTGTCACCATGGTGGTCAGTTTTGAAGCGGCAACTTTTCCCTAGGCATTGGTTCTCACCTAAGAGGACAATGATTTTCTTCACTGTTTAGAAATTAACAGTAAAGCTGGGCATGGTGACGTACGCCTTTGATCCCAGCCCTTGGGAGGCAGAAGCAGGTGGATTTCTGTGAGTTTGAAGCCAGCCTGGTCTACATAGTGAGTTCTGGGACAGCCAGAGCTACATAGTGACACCATGTCTCAAAACCAAACCAACCAAACAAAAAGAAATGAATAGTAGTTAATGGGATATTTCAGCGTCCTTATACATATGGAGGACTGTGCACCTAACAAGATCTCCTTTTTCTGGTGTATAATCTGATCTCCTTTTACACATTTAAATGCACAAATGAGATACCTAAAGTTATAGTTCAGTGATATTTTTGTTTATTCATGGAATTGTGTAACCATCATAATTGTAAAATTTAGACCATTTATACCTCTTCAAGAAGAAACTGTACCATCTGTCAATCATCCTTTTCTCTCCCAGTACCATCACCTATCTGTCATCCTTCTCTCTCCCCTCTGCCTCCTCCCTTCCCTCTCAGTGCTAAATAACTACTAATCTACTTTATGTTTCTGTAGGTTTCTCTGTGTCAGGCATTTCTCATGAATGGTACCATATCCTTTTATGTAGATTATTTAAATTAAAGTGTAACAAAAACTTGCTATTTAGAGGAATGTGATGGTAAATCTTTAGTTTTCTATATCTTGGCACAATTTACCAAAGGAATGATGAACAACATTTGTGGTACCACAGTCAGCAATATGTCATCCTTCTCTGTGGTTATCAATGCATGTCATTTGGAATTCTGACTTTCAAAGCTGTAAGGAGTTTTTATGTTTGGAATCAGGTCTTCAGTGCAAGTCTAGATACTTCATTTGGGTTTAGAGTGACTCATTCATTTCAGGTGGGCGTTTCAGCTAGCAGCAATCTGCAGGAGAGCAAGTGAGAGTTGTCAGATTAGCGTGTCTCTTCACATTGCTTTGTCTTAAGGGAAAATTGCTTTATATTTAATGTAAATATGTTTCTGTCTTTGCCAATGTAAGTTTAAAATAGAGTATCACCTGTATAGAAGGAAGAACTGAGCATCGGGTGCTGGGTGTATATAGGATCATCATTTTTAAAAGCAGGTTAAACATCTCTAATTTGAGAATCCAAAATTAAATTTAAAAAAAAAAACTGGTCAAAATCTGAAGCTTTTTGAGAATCAACATGATATCAGAAACAAAATTCTACGTGTAACCTCATGTGGTGTCTCACAGTCAAAACACAGGCACACAAAGACGTCCAGTAAAGTTACTGTCAGGCTAATGAAGGCAATACGTGTGAAACACAGATAGATTCTATGTTTAGACTCAGAAAATCTCATTGTGTCTATGCTGATAGTCCCAAGTCCAAGAAAGACAGAACAAAAACAAGCAAGCAGATCAGAAACAATCATTTTGGAGAGGGATGTTTAACCTATATGCTGGGACCAAATGTCACAGAGAGTAAGCTTGTCACAAGGGATGGAGAGAACATAATAACTTTTAGCAGTCCACTTGTAGGTACACTGTGATTCAGAGGATAAGTGTGTATGATACTAGAGCCAGTGACGTTGGATACTATGAAGATAAAGAGTTCTCTGTTTTTGTTTTGTTTTGTTTTGTTTTAAAGCTAGAGAATTTAGTCAGAATCTGGTTTCTGTTAAACCAGCTTATTATTTAGTAAGGAAATACTACCAGAATCTTAATAATTTTTTTTGTTGATTTTTCAAAAGATCATCATTTAAAGGAGTTGGGGGTGCAGATCCTTGTAGAGTTTGCCAAGCAGGCACAAAGGCTCAGTCTTCAGTGGGGAATAAACCTGGCATGGTGGTGCATGGCTGTAATCTCAGCGCTCAGGTGGTGCAGATAGGAGGACCAGTTCAAGGTCATCCTCAGATGTGTAGCAGATACAGGCCAGTCTGGGAAACACAAAGTATCTCAGAAATAAACAGGATTAGAGATATGACTCACATATTGCGGTCTTGCTGGGTGAAAAGGAGGACCTGAGATGGGATCCGTAGCCCTCCCATAAAAAGGCAGGCATGAGAGATGGAGAGATGGCTCAGTGGTTCAGAGCAGAGGACCTGAAGTTTGTTCTCAGCACCCACGTGGGGTGGGGGGGGGCTACCAACTGTCAGTAACTCCAGCTCCAGGGGATCCCACACCCTAGGCCATATATGACTGGGCACCAACACTCATATATGCATACCCATATACATATTCAAAAATAAATTGTATCTTTTTAAAGCCAGGCATGTTAGTATGTGTTCATAATTCCAGCAGTGGGGAGGCAGAGACAAAAGGGTCTTGGGGCTTGCTGGCCAGCTAGTCTATCTAGTAAGTGAACTCCAGGTTCAGTGAGAGACCATGTCTCAAAAAAATAGTGATTGAAGTTGACACCCGATATCAACCACTGGCCTCCACATGCTTCAGTCGCACATATGAGCGCGTGCGTGCATACACACACACACACACACACACACACACACACACACACACACACAGCACATATGCAAATAAAAAAAAGCAAAGCTTATGTACATCTGACCAGGGGCAGCTGTAGTCATCAAGTTTGTTGAAGATAAAATACTCATCGATTTGTTGCTTATGTTGAACGATTTACCTAGCTACCTTCAAGTCCCCTGGAGATCGCATCTCCGTTTCTGCTATTTTTACATTAGAGTCAGATACTCTTGATTAATCTCCAAAGCAGACAGTTTCCTGAGTAGGGACATCATAATAGATCAGGAATACTTATTTTTGTATCCACTAGCAGCAAATGGTTCGACAAAAAAGTCTGGTAATTAAAAGTGATGTCTATACCCCAAGGCAGAATTTTGAGGTATCTTACAGTTGAAAATATTGAAATTATAGGGTGCTTGGCATCATATATCAGGTAACCACTGGATGCCTAAGTTGTCTTGAGCTGTATTTTTAGGAACAGAAAAAAAAAGCATGTCAGCCTTGGGCTAGGTAAGTATTTGATGTTTCTAAGGAAACGGCAAACGTCTGGGATATTTGGCGGTGATATTCATCAAGTTGACCTTTGTGTGGGTGCATAATGGAGCCAAAGAAACCTCTGTACTGCTCCCATTCCTAGGTAGGCAAAGGCATTCTGTTTGAGAATCTGGATCAGCGACCTATTTTACTGCTCTCCTCTTCCCAAATCCCGTCCCAAATCCCTTCCCAAATCCCTTCCCTTCCCAAATCCCTTCCCTTCCCTTCCCAAATCCCTTCCCTTCCCTTCCCTTCCCAAATCCCTTCCCTTCCCAAATCCCTTCCTTTCCCAAGTCCCTTCCTTTCCCAAATCCCTTCCCTTCCCTTCCCTTCCCTTCCCTTCCCTTCCCTTCCCTTCCCTTCCCTTCCCTTCCCTTCCCTTCCCTTCTTACTTTCCTTTCCCAAATTCCTTCTCTTCCCATCCCTACTCCTCTCTCTTCTTTTTAAATTTAAGACATAATCTCACTCTGTAGCCCAGGTTGGCCTTGAACTCACTCTTCCATCTAGGCTGGCAGGGAACTTGACCTCTTCCAAATTCTATGAACTTACTGTTTTCTGCAGACTTAAAAGCGTATCTTAGTCTTACTGAATCAATCAAAGGTTCATTAGTGGGAAAGAAGTTAAAATTGAACCAGAGTTTGAGGAAACTCTGAGAGATGGGGACTAAGTGCAGAGGAGAAGGTACCTGCTGAGCCCTGAGAAGAGCCTGTTGCTTGAGCATAGTGCAGCATGACGATGTGCTTCTTTGGACCATGTGCTGTGGTGGGGTCGCTACCAGAGTTTGCAGGCTAATAGCCTGTGTTCTAGCAGCCCCAATAAGCAAGGTTTAACCACCCGTCCCCAGGATATCAGTTAAAGAAGCTTGTAGATGTGAGAGATTTATTCAATATAGCCTCATTAGGAAGAGTAACAAAGGGATCTAGTGACCACTAAGTCCATCTTCAGGGTCCTGACAAGTTGTTAGGGTTTAACAGAGGGCCAGAAGTATGCATAATTGGCAGACCTAATCAAGGAGTGGTTGCATGCCCATCACTGATCCCTCGTGTCCTGGCTCTGGCTGTGGTCTGCTCTTAGGGTGCTCTGGTAAGTTGTCAGAAGTGTGTGAAATCTTTTCTTAGGAGGCAAGTTCCTTCTCTGGCTGGCACAAAGGCTTCAGCCTTTCCCTTCCTTGGCACAGGATGCCTGGGGAAAATTTCATTCTTTGAGGTTCATTGTTTCGAAAGTCCGGTAGACAAAGCGAAGAAGACTAGAGTCTCTCCAGTGTCTTTCCTGACAGGTGCTTACAAGATGTTGACGCTGGGAAAACTGAGTGAAAGGTAGATAGTTATTCTGTTGTATCTTTTATAAGTTTCCATAAGTCTATTGTTTTTTCAAGATTAAGAAAAAATAAATAAAAAAAATTAATAAACCCAAACTTGAAAACCAGCTAGAAGTAATCTAGGAGGACAAGAATGCAAAGCTCTCATCTTTCCGCTGGACAGGATGGCAAATACCTGGGTCTTTTGTTAGAACAGGAGCAGTACTCAGAGGAGAAAAGGACTGGGTCTGGGGACTGGAGATGGTTCAGTGGCTAAGAGCATGTACTGCTTTCCCAGAGGACCCAAGTTTGGTTCCCAGTATCCATGTTGGGTGGCTCACAAGTACCTGTAATTCCAGCTCTAGGGGACAATGCCTCTGGCCTCTGTGCACACCTGCATGCACATGCATATACCCATACTCACATACATGTCATTAAAAAAATAATTAAAGTCTTTCTTAAAAAGGACAAAAGAAAGGGACAAGGTCTTCCCAGATTGCTGTGCTAAGTAGATGGGAGAACACTTGCTCTCTGGTGTCCAAGAGTCTCCCCTATGCTCCCCGCCCACAGTTTGCACGCAGGACACCTGGGCTCGGTGTACAGAGGCTGCAGCACTTGGGCCCTGGCTGATTCTGCTGTGCCCAGCATTCCGTCTTAGATCTTGGGTTCACCCAAGGGCTTGCTGTGGCACCTGTGGCTCCTCAGAACACAGCAGATGCTCTCTCAGGGACCGAATCAGCATCCCTTTCCAGGGACAGTGCTTATAGAGAACAAAAGCGGAGGCTGACCATTGTTGGGATGTTTTATAGAGAAAGTTCCTGAAAAGCATGAGGTCAGGGTAGATTCAAATGCTGACCCACACTTTTCTCTTTAGTGAGAGCCAGCTCCACAACGTAAATCAGAGCTTTTTAGCTCGTCATCTTGTTTTATATTAGAGGCGACTGAATGAACTTAGATGAACTTAGAACATTGTTGGCCATTCAGGTGGATTATTCCGTCTCTTCAGGACTTGTGTGCACCATTGCTTCAACGGCTCTGGAGAGCCACTGTCAGTCGGTCTGTTTCAGCCTTCAGGCTTTTGAGAGCAAACTCCTCGATCTGTTCTCTCTTCTTTCTGAAGTGTTGAAGACTTTCGAGTGTGAAATGCATCAATAGGCAGGTTTGGGGGGGGGGGGCAGAAAAACCACTACAAAGGCACCTGCAGAAGCTTGGGGATCAGGCACAGAGTCCAAGCCTCACAGGAGGGACACAAATGGCCAAACATTGTACAGCTAAACAAAGGGACAGGAACTTGCTCTTGGAAGGAGTGTGGGCTGTGGGAGGCTGATGGAAGGTGGTGCATAGTTGGGAAGGACCTTCTTGTGATGCAGATGAGGTTTTCTAGGTGACAGGTCATGTTTGATTTGGATGTCAGAGTCCTCCTATCTTCCTGTGATATCTTTCCAAGGCAGAAAAGGGATGTCGGGGGAAAGCCTGTTTGTACGCCCTGCCCATTCACTTCACTAATGTAATAAATTTGTCAAAGGACAGCCTCTGAGTCAATGCTGTCTGTAGCTTCTCCAAATAGTCATCTTGAATACAGAAAGCTATTCTGTATTCAGGGGATGTTGTATTTGAGGTGCCATATTGTGGGACTCCATACTGTCACATAAATTCTCAGTACTCTCCAAACTTTTTGGATTTTATGTCCCCTCAGTAAAACTTGTCAGCACAAACCTTTACCATTGCGTTTAAATATCTGTAGACTGAACTGTCGCCGTGGCTCAACCCTGGGCATGCATTTGCTAAGGTTTTCAGTTAAGCACTGTGGGTGTGTAAGTGTGTGTGCTTAGTTGTTTTGAATGCTTATGACTATCTTATCAGACTTAAGTTTTCCTTTTGCTCCACCCAGAAAAAGGCCTTGGAGAGCTTGGATTCGGAGCAGCAAGCTTGTGCAGACTTTTATTTGCTGACAGCTTTGCAACATTATCATTTTTGATGTGGCTTCGTTGTATAATTCTTTTGGGGGAGGATCAGTGTTGTTGAAATTAGACAAAATAACCCATAAATGCACCTAGCTTGGAGACACACAGACAGGAGCATAGAGTTATACGCAGGGAGACAGATGGAGGGGTGGGCGCCTCTGTCACCCTGCATTTGCCAGCCTGGGCTGCCAGAGCCAAGTGTCATACATTGGGCCTGGTGGCTCAGAAAAGAGAAAGGTGCTTCCTCCCAGCTGTTGCTGCTGAAAGTGACACCCTCGACACTTCATTTAATCGATTTGTCTTCCAAAGGTTCCACCCGCAAATATCACCACATTTGGGGCTTTATATATTTAAGGGGTATAATTCACTTCTCTCCCCGCCACAATACTGGGGGGTTTCCTGTAACACTTCCCTGTCGTGGGTAGCCATTCCAGCTTTGATCTGGAAGTTCCAACCCCCATTGAGGCTTCGGTAACTGTCACGCCTACAAGGCGGGCCCAAGAGAGGGCCCTGAAGACCCGAGATCCGGATGGGCCAACTCTCTTGGTGCCTGGACCCTGGACGCTGGAGGTAGACCAAGCAGAGTTCTCCAGAGAACACCACCGGACTGCGCTACACCTTTCCCAGACCCTGTGACCTATCCCTTCACTTGTGAGTTACCCCACAAAATAAACCTCCCTTTTAACTACGTGGAGTTGCCTTAATAATTTCACCAACACTTCCCCTCCAGCCACATCATATAGGACCAAGTGGGGAGAGAGTCTCCAAAGTCAAGCTACCAACAGCTACAACTGAGGGAGTTTGGAGAGGGACATGTCAGTATAAGCCCTGGGGCTAAGTCCCTTCTGAGCCTTGCTGTAGTGCCCTGTACTGTACTTCTTTGTCAAGTGGGGCTGTTCCCCTTCCTTGGAGAAGATGGTAGGGGCAGGGGTCACTTTTGCTCCAGACCACAGCAACTCTGAGCCTGATTGTACAGGGTTATGAGAGGCAGTGAAGTGTAACAGCCAAAGTGTGTCTTTTCAGATCTGGGTCTGCCCAGAGCCAGCAAAGCTTTTACAAGGGGCCGTGACAGTGTCCTCCTCAGGGTGCCTCGGGAGAGAAGGAGGCTCCCCGAGGATGCACAGAGTGGGGCCTCAGGTAGGTGGATAGACATACGTGTTCCTAGGTTCAAATGTCAACAACGGGAAGAGCACCGATGGTTTCTCTTGTTTCTCTGTTTTGTTTCCTTTGGCACTGTTTTGAGCAGTGTACTGGGAACAGGGTGCTTGACCTCACAATAACAGAAGTCCCCTTTCCTCCCAGCATTAGACCTACTGGGGTGACCAGAGGTGCACGGGGGGGGGGCCCCCTCTGGCGGGGGGGGTGGGGGGGGGGGCCGCCGGGGGGGGGGGGGGGGGGGGGGGGAGCACCTCTGACTGTGCACGGGGCCCCCTCTGACAGTGTGTGCGCGGGGGCCCCCTCTGACAGTGTGCATGGGCCCCCTCTGACAGTGTGCACGGGAGCCCCCTCTGACAGTGTGCACGGGGCCCCCTCTGACAGTGTGCATGGGAGCCCCCTCTGACAGTGTGCATGGGAGCCCCCTCTGACAGTGTGCTATGAGGGAGATTAGCTGTCTTATGCTGGGATGCACAGACTGTACCAGAGAGATCTCTAACGCCCTCTATCTCTAGAGCAGGAATCCTCATACTGCAGTTAAGAGCTTGACCAGACTACAGCTAACTGCAGCTGCAGGTGTTGGCTGCTTGCCTACATTGGTGATTACCACTGTTGTTCTGTGTGGCCATTCTTGTCACTCACTGTCTAATTCTTTGATAATCCAGTAAATTGATGATCTAGGGAAGCACAAGTGGGTTAGAGTATTACTCGTTCAGGGGCTGTATGTTGTCTGAGAATAACTATGTGGGCTAAAAAATAACTTGGTAGATTTGGGGGGTTGGGGTCTTCTTTCTGTGTGTAGGTTTAATCTATTTACCCATATATTTACCTATTCAATATCTAAATATACTTAGTTACATATTTAGCATGTCTTTAAATATATACAAATTCAATATATAGTTTTACCTGCAAAGGCTATATACACGAGCAGGCTACATTGAGAGCATAAGAAAGGTGGGGAGTAAGTGTGTGTGTGTGTGTGTGTGTGTGTGTGTGTGTGTGTGTG
>CABHPQ010164858.1:26977-42952 GCA_902168405.1 Peromyscus aztecus | reverse complement strand
AAAAAAAAAAAAACCAAAAAGAAAAGAAAAGGACAGCTGAAGATAGCTGTGGACATAGACGCAGAATCCTTCAGACAGCCAGCAAGTGGAATTCAGTTACGATGACAGTACATTATGACTAAGGGACTTACTTCAGAAATATAAAGTTGGTATAATATTGGAAAAATTATTCAATGTAATTCAAAACAATTATAGAATAAAGCATAAAATGCCATATAGTCATCCCCGTGGAAACAAAATTAGCATATGACAAAATCTGCTACCATCCTAAGCTACAACAGATACTTTCTCAATAGACAGACAGACAGGTAGACACACACACACACACACACACACACACACACACACACACACACACACCAAATAAAAACCTATAAGGGATTATTGAAAGGTATCAAGCCAGATCTACAAAACACAGATTACAAGATGCAATGTTGTCATATGTCAACTTTAATTAAAATAACCTAAACATTCAGTATAATATGACTTGTAATCTCAACAGACTTTTGTAGAGATTGACAGGATAAGCCTATTGTTTATTTATTTGTTGAGACTGGGTCTTATTATATGGCCCAAGCTGGAATTAAATTCTTGATCTTCCTGCTTAGTATTCTGAGGATCTGGGACAACAGGTATCACATATGTCTGACTTTTGCTTGAAACTTAAAGGGAAATACAAAAGACTCATAATAGCCAAAGCCAAAGGATTCATACCACCTGATAACAATACTTAGGAAGCTACTGAAATAATGGCAGATTGTTATTTAGATAAGGTCACATAAATAGTCCAATTAAACAGTATAGAAGTATAGAGCTATACATATGTAGACTATAGACACATATGAAACACTAAAATTCTTTAAGTTTTTGAGAGAGACCTTAGGAGAACACTTTCCTGAGGTTAGACAAGTTTTTCTTAAAGAAAATAATCACAAAAGAAGGATAAATTAGTACAATTAAAATCTGATCATTAAGATAAGCCATTGAGAATATAAGAAAGACACATCATTACAGAAGGGAAGATTGGTAACTGTAATGTAGGAAGACCTCGTATAAATCAGTAACAAAAAATGCAACAGACAAAAATTTAAATAACAGTCAGAGATTTGAACAGATAGTTCATCAAAAGATAAATGAATGGAAAACAAACACATGACAATATGCCCAGTATTCATAGTCATCAGGAGAATGTGTACTGAAGTCACGAGGTGATACCATCTCAAACCCACTCTTAATTGCTAAATTGAAAGCCCTTAATATGGGTCAACTGGACTTCTCTCATATTTCTGGTTGTACAAATGGTATTGCCCCCTTAGGAAAACATTTGGTGATTTTTTTTATAAACTTAAGCAAGAACTACCCTACAATCCAATTCCACTCATGGGTCTTTACTCAAGGGAAATGAAGTATATATCTGAAAGGAATGGGGTGACAATGTTCATGGAAGCTTTATTCATAACAACTGTCAAACTTAAATAACTCAGATACCAATCAACAAGATGGATCAACAGCTGTGCAGTCAGAAAATAAATCATTGCTTAGCAACCCCCACCATACGCACATACATTCATATTGGCTTTTATTTTCTGTGTCTGTCTGTCTATCCATCTTCCTCATTCCCCACAGGGGCTTGAATATACTGCAAGGTCCCCACTAAGGGTCAGTCCCCTGCCCTGTTCCCCCTAGGGACAAAATGGTTCAGGAAAGAAAGGGAAGCAACAAGGAGAGGAAGAGAAAAAAGATGATGTAACGACTGAATTATTACCATTATATAACTTAAGATCATTTTCTTCTTCACACACATGAGTGTGTGTGTAAAATTTACAGCCAAGTAGGTGGGAGGAAAGCAAGGAATTTTCTTAACCAGAAGTTGTGGTGATATTTTGTTTGTGTTCTGGCAAATAAAGCTTGCCTGAAGATCAGAGGGCAGAACTAGCCACTAGTTAACCATAGAGGCCAGGAAGTGGTGGCACACACCTTTAATCCCAGCACTTGGGAGGAGGAAGCAGGAAAGTCAGGAGTTCAAGGCCATCCTGGGCTACTCAAGGTTGATATCCAGTCTAAGAGAGAAACAGAGCCAGGCAGTGGTGGCACACACCTTTGATCCCAGAACTAGGAAGGTGGAGACAGGAAGTGGTATGGCTGGGCAGAGAGAGGAATGTAAAGCAGGAGGAGACAGGAGCTCAGCTCTCTTTCAGGCTGAGGAGTTGGAGAGGTGAGCAGTGGTGGCTATGGCTTGCTCTTTTGCCTCTCTGATCTTTCAGCATTTACCCCTATATCTGACTCAGAGATTTTATTGTTAAGACCAATTAGGATTCATGCTACAAGAAATACAGTTCTCTCTCTAAGAGAAAAGCGTCCCATTCTCCTGGAGGCATGTATTCAAACAGCTGCCAGTTTTAAAAATAATTTTTCTTTTTCTTTAACTTTGAGAGTCTGTGTCAAAGGCTTTGCTCTCCCTGCTGTGACTCCTCTGAGCTTTTGAGAGTTGTTGTGAGAGGTAGAAGAAATTTGACGAAGCAGTGATGGGCCAGTAACTCATGGGAAGGCTCAGAGGTCACCTGTGTTCTCAGTCAGCTAACTTAGATTTTCCTTCAGCCAACGAGTGTAAGTTATCTGCCATAAATAAAGCAGAAGCTTCAACTTACTTCCAAAGATGGATTCTGTTGCCTTGGCAACCCTTAAGACGCTGGTAGACGCTGGGCATGGTGGTGCTCGCCTGTAATCCTAGCTAGCACTTTGGAAGTGGAGATGGGAGGGTTACAAATTCAGGGCCCTCTTGGGCTACATATTCGGATCACATCTCAAACAAACACAAGACCTTCTAAGCTGTACTCCCAGTCGCCGCCAAATCTCCAGAGAGTTGGCTCTGAGCAGCAGAAAAGCCACCAACATCTCTCTCTGTTCCTTCAGCTAGAGAATGTTTGTGGCATTCTCATCTCCCAGTGATTTGAACTCTTCTTGGGTCAATGGACAAAAAGAACAAAATGGTAACAGGGGCATTCATTTTAACACCCATACTGGAAAACTCCAAGGCTCCATCTGGTAGGCTTTCAGCCATAGTCCATGTGACATCATCCACAACCATAGGTCTGTTTCTGTTTTCTGTTGTTTTTCTTTAAGCAGGCTTTCTGTGCTTGGTGACTCTGTAGCCATGTACTGACAGTCTCCTTGTTTCAAATCATTCACAGAGGGGACCCTTTCTTAGTCATTCCAATGAAAGTCTTGTGATCAGTTGTGAACTTAATTAATCAGGTCAAGGATGTATCCAACCCTGGGCCAGTGCTATGTATAGGGATGAAACATATCAACTGCCCAGGCCAGGCTTAGGTCTCCACCCGAGGGGAAAGAAACCAATCAATTGTGCCCCAGGTGCATCTGGGTCCTGCCCCCATGCATGGGTATATCCTGGTCACTGCTCTGCTCAGCACCAGTGAGTTTCCAAGTGGAAACAATGAATTTTCAGATAAAGGCCTCCTTTGACCTATTGCAAAAAAGCTGCTGGTACAGAGTGTCATATCCAGGGACACTGAGAGGGAATTCAAGTTCCTTCTGTCCTCACTCTTGGGTAAAAGGACACAGGTCTTCTGCAGTTGACTCTCCCTTAGGAGTGTGAGCATCTGCACAGCAGATGCTGGAAGAGCCCCAGCAGTATTTCCCTGGGCCTCTTTACTGTGTGAACAGCAGCCAGGCTGTGGCTGCCCATGGCTGCCTCTGCCCCAGTCTGTTCCATCTGTGTGTGCAACATGCAAGTTCCAGAGAATCAGCACCTCCCAGGCCTGCCCATGGAGTCAGGATAGAAACTACTCCAAAGGAGAAACTGGGGTGACTGTCTGCACTGACTCCCAGAGTCTAGCAGCAGAGTGTGTGTGTATGTGTGCACACACGCGTGCATGCACATTTGTCTTTCCCCCTAAAGATCAGTTTTGTCGTCTGTCCAAACTCTTCTCTTTCCCCTTGGGAAAGTATCTTTTACTAATGAGGTGTGTTTCTCACCCCTGCCCCCACTCCAGATCCAGGCGGCCCATGGAAGCTGTCCTTACACAATTCCACTGTCTCAGCCTCGGGAATTGGTATAGAATGTAAAACAGATTACTCAGGAAGAGCCAATTTCTTTCCTGAGACATTTCCAACGGCAGCAAAGAAACCTCCTTGCCCAGGAGTATGCAGCCCCTGTGAGACAAGACTCCTTTCCTAGCCGGGCATAGCTCTTGTCTGTGGAGGCCTTTCTGTCATGAATGGATGCATCGTCCGTGGGTGCCATGGCCAGAGTGGGAGGTCAGCATGCTGGCTCTGCATCTCTGCCACGTTCAGCCTGGCCAAGGCCTATACCAGGCACTTCATGTTCTTGGAATGCCTGAGTGAACAATGACATGTGTCAGATCAATGGTCACCTCACCTTTTTGAGAAGCACCATCATCTCTGAGGAACTTTCTTATCAGGCCCATGACCCAAGTAGTGTTCATGGAACAAACCTTTCTCCTGGCCCACATTCCAAAGAGAACAGATGGCAGGGCATGCACAAAAATGCCTTTTGTGCTGGGACTGAACACAGCCATCTTAAGAAGGTGGAGAAGCCCTGTGAACAAAAAAGTGGCTCCAGCTGGGCATGGTGGCACATGCTTGTAATCCTAGCACTTTGGAGGTAGAGGCAGGAGGATCACCACAAGCTCAAGTCTGTCCTGGTCTATAGACTGAGTTTCAGGCCAGCTAGAGCTACCTAGCCGTGAATCTTTCTCCATAAAAGCAAACAAATAGTCCTCAAGGTGCATGTCAGACCACAGCAGAGTGACAGAGAGGAGCCGATCCTGATGATGTGAGCGAGAAAAGGTTTGGGGAGCTCTCCTTTCATTTATGTCTCTGTGACGCAATACCCCAGAAGGAAGCAACCGAGAGGAGGAAGGTTTGTTTGGCTTACTCTAAGTTTACAGTCTGTCTTTTCAGGGAAGCCACAGCATAAACCATGACAGTCACATCCACAGTCAAGAGATTTTAGTCACACACTTAGTCAAAGAGAAAATTAGTGGGTCCCTACTCACTTGCCTGCTCTCTGCTAGCTTTGTCCTCTGTACTGTTTAGGACACCCCATCTGGCCAAGGGAATGGCATTTCCCACAATGCCCTGGGTCTACCTACAGGAATTAATCATCAAGACTGTCTTCCATAGACATGCCCACAGGTCAGCTGGATCTAGAAAATTCCTCACTAAGACTTTCCCTAGATGATCCTAGGCTGTGTCACTCTGGCAGCTAAAACTAACCAGAACAACCTACCATTTGTAAACTTGACACACAAACACATCACTTTAAGCTGTAACTTTTCACCCTGGTCCCCCAAATCTCATGTTACTGTCATAATATAAAATATAATATGAAAGTCCAAAGTCTTCAAAACTTCCATGTCCAAAGTTTCTTTAAAAGTCCAAAGTCTCTTAGCTGTGTGCTGCTATAAAATAAAGAAAAAAAATCACACACTTAGACATTATTTTTCTGGAAGGGAAGAACTGAGGCATACAGACAATCGAGCCAAAGTGAAGAGAAAACCCAGCAGCCTGCTGTCCAACATCTGGGGCTCATACTGTAATCTTCTGGACTCCAAAGGGTGTCACGGCCCATCTCTCTGACTCTGCCATCTGAGGCACACAGAGCTTCCCCCACAGGCCTGATTAACTCCACACTGGCAGCCTTCCTTAGTGGACAGCCCACAGCCCTGATATCTCCAATATCCTGGGATTTTTATAGCAACTGAGGCATTACCTTCTTCAATGGCCTCTTAGGGCCTCTCCTCAGGGACTCCAACCCTGCCAAACTTTTTGCCTGGCCTCAGCTGCTCCCCATGACCCCTTCATGCCTTCAAAGCCATATGGGTGATTCTTACATTGCCCAGTTCTTCTGTGAGCTCAAGATGTAGACTTTCCCCTTGGACCACAGCTACATCAGCTTCCATGTCCTGATCCTGAATTAGGACTTCTGTGTTGTCCCAATGAAGGACAGGGGTCTTACTGCAGTGGTGCTGATCTCTTATCAGTCACAGCCTCAGCTTGATCAGCGCATGTAGATTCTTAGCTAGAACATCTCACGAGTAGCCCCGATCCCTGGTAGCGTCCTTAGTGCCCTCTGGAACCTCATGAGATAGTCCCTCCACAGTCCACATTTCTTTCAGCACCCTTGTCTTGCAAGCTCCCACTGAAACAGCCCTTTAAGCTCTGCTCACAGCATTTAACACCTTCTCTGGCTCAAAAGTTCCAAACTCTTGCACATTCAATCTCACAAAATTTTCCCAAGCATCAAAGCTGCAGCCCCTCCTCTTGGGTACCGATTTCTGTTCTAGTTTACTTTCTGTTGCTGACAAATACCCTGAAAAAGCAACCTAGACAAGAAAGGAGTTTGTTCATCTTACATGGTGCTGTCTGTCATATCAAGGAGGTCTAGGCAGGGACTCAGCCAGTGCTATCACATCTGCAGCTGAGATCTCAGAGAGAGGAGTTCGTGCCAGCAAGCCTGCCTGCTCGTTTGCTGTGCTCCTCCAGGCGTCTCCATTCGACTCCTCTTAAGGAATGGCCCCACCCTCGTCAATTAACTTAAGAGACTCCCCCGTAGACACTTGAACAGGCCAAGCTGATCAAGACAGTTCTTCATTAGGATGCTTTCCCCAGGTGCTTCTAGGTTGCGTCAAGTTGACAGTTAATAGGAACCAGTGCAGAAATGAATTGATTTTGCTTTTTTCGTGGTGCTAGAGATTGAACACAAGGCCACAAAGCATGCTGGGTACGCTCTCTATCAGTGAGCTACGTGCGCGCTAGGCAAGCACTCTACCAACTGAGCAACGAATTTGTTTGTTTTTTTGTTTTTTTTTTTTTTATGGCGGCCTAGTATTCCATCTAATGACTACGTTACAATGAACTAGATTGTCCACGTCTTCATTTTAAGGCACGCCTTTCCCAGTTCAAGATGGACAGACAGGAAACACTCAATAAGCATGGAGGCAGAGAAAAATTTGAGAACTTTCACTGTTAGAAATTCACAGACATGGAGGCTAGTTTGAAATCTCAGGAGCCTTAGGGTCCTGGTGGAACTGTGCCCAGCTTTCCCTGAGAAGGAGGTTGGTGTCTTCCCTGACCCTGTGGCAGGCACACTGCTAATCAACCCCCCCCCCTTTACTTGGTCCTTACAACAATTCTTCTGGGCATTATCACTCCTGCTTTAGAAATGAGGGAACTAAAGCTTCATGAGGTTAGATGACTTTTCCAACAATCACTATAGAAGAATAGAAATAGAAGAAATTACATGCTTAAAAAGTTGAATGAATTAGTGGATAAGCTTGATGACTATGAGTATAAAAACTAGACGCTAGAAAGTGTGTGTGTGTGTGTGTGTGTGTGTGTGTGTGTGTGTGTGTGTTCTATATATACACACACGATGCAAAAAAAATGTTCTGGCTGAGGATGTAGTTGTGTGGTACAACACATTCGAGCATGTGGGAGGCCGGGTTCCATCTCCACCGCTGTAAAATAACAACAACCAGGCAAACAGAAAAGTAAACAGACCCCACCCACAGTTCTCTTTGGGATTAATTATAGACACTTACAAACCTTGCACTGTTAAATTCATTTTTTAATTGAAAACGATTTGAGAAGCACTTTAGATCCCCGAGACTCAGCTTGGGCCCTTTGTTTCTCTCTCCTTTTTCTCTCCAGCCCTCAGATCAGAGTACATTGTCTAGTTTCTCCTCAGATCTTACCTTCTCTAAGCATGTGCACACCCAGCTTGAGACGAGACATCTTTTTGGAGTGTCAGCTCTTTGCTTAGCAAGGCTTGCTCCGGTTTGATAATTTTCGGCTTTATGCTCATAAAAACGACTGAAGCGTTTATTATTCCACATAAATAAAGACATCACCACCTTGTTGTCATGGTGATGGCCCCTCCCCACCTCCAGCCTGTGAGTCTGGTTTGTGCCGCTCCAATCTCACGGAGGTGGAATTGGGCCCTTGGCATTCCAGAGCTGGAGACAGCTCTTCTGATATGCGTCGGGGGGCAGCCGCTGCCTTTCGATTGGCTTTGCCCAACACATCATTACAGTTATTGATCAGTGGTTATTATTATTCAGTTATCCAAACCAAAAGTAACAGCTGCTCCAGCCAAGCAGAGGTTGATCTTACTCTATCCTAGGCAGACCAAGCCCAATAGCGGGGCTCCACCTTTCTGGAGACCCAAGTTGTTCTTCCTCCTTCCTCTCCTCCTCCTCCTCTCCCTCCTCCTTCCTCTCCCCCTCCTCTCCCTCCTCCTTCCTCTCCTCCTCTTCCTTTTGCTCTGTTTTGATTTGATAACTTTTAGGTGTTGTCCTCGTCTGCTTTGTCTAAGATAGTTCCCTACTGTGTCTACATCCCAGCTAGAGAGGTGGAGAAAGGAGTGTGTGTGTGTGTTGGGGGCTCCTCCCTTTCCCATCCTGCTGGACCAGAAGGATTCATCAACCCTCGCCTAGATGTTGGGCTGCATTTCAGGAATGAGGCCACAGATGGCAGAGGTTAAGGCTGTGGACTCCAGGGCAAGAATATCTGGGTCTGCACCCAGGCAGAACATCTGGGTCTGCACCCAGGCAGAACATCTGGGTCTGCACCCAGGTAGAACATCTGGGTCTGCACCCAGGTAGAACATCTGGGTCTGCACCCAGGCAGAACATCTGGGTCTGCACCCAGGTAGAACATCTGGGTCTGCACCCAGGCAGAGCATCTGGGTCTGCACCCAGACTCTATCACTTACAAAGTAGTTAACCTTAGGCTGATTATTCACTTCCTCTACATCTGGGTTCCATTAACTGTAAACGGGGATTGTGGTAATAATAGTCCTTTCCCCTCAGAGCTGTTAGGAGTTTTATGTGAGCAAGTAAGCAGACAATAAAAAGAATACTATCCGACATAAAGCAGGCATTGAGTAGATACTGACTAGGAAGTATCATGAATGCTTTACTGCAACATGAGAGAGCCATGGGTCAGAATAACGGTGGTGACATGGAGCTGTTGTTTCGGAAGCGGTGATGCTGTTTGTGGCGGCTGTAGTGTTGGCAGAGGTAAGGACCGTAAGAATAGAGGTGATGGCAGCGATCATGGCTGTGGTGGTGATACTGAAGGTGAAGGTGATGACGGGCGAGGGCGATTCAGGTAGTAGCAGGGGTATGGTGGTGGCCGTGGCTGTCATGTGGTAAAGGGGAGGGTGTGAAACGGACCGTGGGGAAACACTGCTTACTGGGTTGCTCACTGGCTCATGCTCAGCTAGCTTTATTATGCAGTCCAGCACTTGTGTAGGCAGAATGCTGCCCACAATGGCCTGGGTTCTCCCACATCAATTATCAATCGTTAATCAATACAGTCTCTCACAGACAAGGCAATAGGCCAGTCTGATCTGGGAAATTGTTCAACTAAGAGCCCCTCTTCCCAGGTGACTTTGGGTTGTGTCAAACTGACAATAAAACTTAACCAGGACACCCATAATCCATACTCCTGTAGGAACTTCTCACCCTTGCCCCTGTAGAAATCTCTCATCTGTTCCCTCTAGAGACTCCTCACCTGTTCCCCTGTAGGAACCCCTGACCCAAGCTCCTGTAGGAAGCACTCACTGTGTTCCTACAGGTAACCCCTCACCGAGTTCCTATAGGTAACCCCTCACCGAGTTCCTGTAGGTAACCCCTCACTGTGTTCCTGGAAGCACCCCCAGTTAACTCATTTGCTCCCTGAGCTGAACTTGGGTGGTACGGTTTCCTTGCTCTGTTGATGCTGCCCTATCTGGGGTGAATGGCTGTTTGTTTACACCCTACCGCTGGGGTACCAGAAGAGAGAAGAAAGATTACATCATGTTTCTTGGTAACGAGCTGTCTCAGGCTAAGTTCAGCTCAGATTTATAAACCCAGCCCCCAGAATCTCATATCCAAGCCCAGTAGGCTGAGCTGCCTAGAACATGGCGTGCTGTAAATAAGCACCTCACTCCTGCTGCTCTTCCTGCCTGTCTCCAGAGCTGTCCCTCCCTCCCTCCCTCCCTCCCTCGGTACTGTTGTTCATCCAGCTGCTCAGACCAAGCCACGGAGCTGTCCTTCATTTCTTCCACACTGGTTTGTGGGCAAGGCTTTGGGGTTCTATCTCCTGTAGCTAGAGTTTTCCTGCCTGGCCCACAGTCAGGATAAATCTCTTTCACCTGCCAGTCCCACAGCCGCTCAGACCCAACCAAGTAAACACAGAGACTTACATTGCTTACAAACTGTATGGCTGTGGCAGGCTTCTTGCTAACTGTCCTTATAGCTTAAATTAATCCATTTCCATAAATCTATACCTTGCCACATGGCTCGTGGCTTACCGGCATCTTTACATGCTGCTTGTCCTGGCTGGCAACTGGCAGACCTCCCTCCGCCTTCCTGTTCTTTTTATTCTCTCTGTTAGTCCCGCCTATACTTCCTGCCTAGCCACTGGCCAATCAGTGTTTTATTAGCAACACATTTGCCATACAGAACATCCCACAGCAATTTCCAGGTGATTATATTTCATTGATCCGAAGACAGTTTTTCTCTGTATCACAACTGTTTAATTAGTTAATTTCCTTAGTGAAATTGGGCTGCCCTGGCTCTTCTTCAGCAGCATCGTTGTCCAGGCCAGGTCTTTCCCCTTCACACAGCAATGGCTGGATGACTAATCCCTGGTCCACTGCTGCTCCACATACTCCGTGCACCCCACGGGGGCCAAAGAGCTCTTCCCACGCCGTGCGCTGGTTCAGCTGTTCTCGTGCTTACGAGGCTTCACCAGCATCCCTTGAGATCCACAACGTCACTCTTTCCCGTGGACTATGCAGCGCTGTGTGACTGGGGCTCCTCATTCCCCGCTCTTCCTCCAGACCCCCGTTACATGCTGCACTCCAGTCAAGTTCTGGAACTTTCTTAACCATATCCAGAACAAATCAAGCATGTTCCTACCACAAGGCCTTTGACAGCACTTTAGAAATCTCTTCTGGGTCATCCCCTTCCCTTTATTCAGACCTTTGTTCAAACAGCCCCCTAGAGGTCTCACCAACCACCTTTGCTTATTTTTTGTTTTCTTCCTCTCTTTCTCTGCTTTTCCTCATCTTCCTCATCTTCTTTTTGCTACTTTGAAACAGATTCTTGCTATGTAACCCTGCTGGGTCTGGAACTCACTATGTGGGTCCTAGGCTGGCTTTGAACTTGTGATCCTCCAGCCTTCGCATCTGCAGTGCTGAGGCTGTAGATATGTGCTGTTATTCTCATCCATTATTTGCTTTATCTGAAACCGTGTGGTTAGCTTGTGTGACTGCTCTTCTTCAGTCTGCCCGCCACTACGGCGCCATTCATTGAGAGGAGGGCCCTTGCCTAGGCCGCCCAGCTCCTGACAGATAGCATGTACTCGGTGTATATTTGTTGAGTCAATGAATGAATGCGTGGAAATTCAAAGCACTTCTGAGAAGGCTGGATAATACCACCCTAGGGCAGCTCTACACTCTTGTTTCCCTGCCCTTCTGCAGGAAGAAGAGTCTATTGTCTCCACCGCCCCTGCTGGGTGGGAGCACAGAAGACACGTGGGTTGTTTGAATTTCACTCTGAGGTCAGCTTAATGACTTATGTGTTTGTTCATCCCCCACCTCATTCCATAAAGGATTAGATGTGGATTGCAGTGCATTAGCGAAATACAAAGATGGAATACAATTAGGTGAGGAAAAGGGCCAATCATGACAGATTGCCCAGAATACAAAGTCGTCTATACCCAAGATGTTTGGCTGCCTCTCAGAGTTTGCGAGCAGGCCAAAACTTCCTGTGAAACTAGATGATGTCATAAGAAGGAGAGTGGGACTTTGGGGTACTGTAGGTAGTACTTGTGTCTTCAGAGGACTGGGTTTGTGGATGCAGCCCTACAACATACTGGTGCAATAAGTTGGAGGGTCAAAAGGAAGGGAGGGCCTGGAGGACTCACTTTAAAAATCTAACTCCCAGTGGCTACATTTCCTACTGTACCCTGCTCTCTGTGAGGGACCAGTCGATGGCTGTGTCCCCTCTCACCGTCTTCCTATGGGGGCTCCATCATCTACTTTCCACTTACCAGGTAAGGTGGAGCCACTGTGGCTGCTTTTGTTTGGGCCTTTTGTATGTGTCTGACCTAATCTCCCGCTGAGGTTCCCACTCAACCTCCGGCTGATTCATCAGTTGTGGTCATGGCAGGCAGTGAGAGCCTGGTTCATACTCTGATCGGTTACATTACAGAAGGCCATTGTTCCAGAGGGAGAGTTACTCGCCAGAGCCTGCTCAAGTGGCGTATCTCGAAAGGTGGATTTGGCAGTCCGCCATCAGACAGCTGTGCCAGCTGTGTTCCCTGGATTCTGACTTACTTTAGCTGCTCCTCCCTACCAGGGATGCTGCACCAAACAAGATCTCACTCCGTGAAAAGCCGGCCATCATCACACCCCATGAAAAGCCGGTCATTTCTTTCCAGCTGTTGGAACGCCACTGTAGCACTGAGTTCCATTTCGTAGAAATCTCAAGATGTGGAGTGGGCAAAGGGTTCCCATCATCAGCAACCATGGCTCCAGGATACCTTAAAATCAGTTTAAAATGAGAGAAAATGGAAATAGCCCCAAGGCCACCAATGGGAAAACAAATAAGCTGAATTCCTCCATTGGGAGGAATATCAAAAGAATAAACTCATCAAGAAAATGGGCTACTGATTATCAGTGTGTCACGGGTGTATCTAAAACGTTCAAGCTCTTCAAGAAGCCCGTTGCCAAAGAGTTCATTTATATGATGCTCTAAAGTCTGCACCAGGTGTCCAGTAAATCAGAAGGCCGCTGCCTGGGTTGGGTGGTAAACTCGAGGGGGTGGGGGAACTTGGATGGTGACAATCTGTTGGGGACAGTGGCCACCCTGCTGTGTCTCTGCTCTCCAAACCTTCCAGACGGCACGTGTGTGTACTTGCAGTGAAGAAGGCCTTGTTGACCTTAGAAGTCAGTCTCGGGGCACTGCTTCATTGGGCTTGAAACATCTGTTGGTCTCAATTCTTGTACAAATATATCTGGAGCTTAAAGAAAAACAGCTCTCAAAGTCCCTTAACTGAATTGGTAGACGCCCCACCCTCAGTAACAATGAGTGCAAGCTCCCACTTTGCTCTGAAGGAAGGTGATTTGCTGGACTCCAGCCCCTCCTCCGTCACACCTTTCTGTAAGTCCCTAAAAAGACACCACCTTGGACTCACAAACTGTCCTGGAACCACCACCACGGTGATTTTGCTTACCTTCCCAGGCACCCCTGCCTGTTGTCTCTGCCGTCCGAGCCACAAAAAGGAGGAAGGTGCTCCCCAAGGTGCCGCTGTGCTGGGGGCATCTTCAAAGACCTTTTCCTGCTGCCTGTTCCCGGAAGTGTGTAGATCTGGGAAGGGAGAGAGTGAGGGAGGGAAGAGAAAAAGAGGGAGGGGGAGGGAAAGAGAGAGAAAAAGAGGGAGAGGGAGAGGGAGAGGGAGAGGGAGAGGGAGAGAGAGAGAGAGAGAGAGAGAGAGAGAGAGAGAGAGAGAGAGAGAAAGAGAAAGAGAGAGATCATCATCCGCATGTCCAGGCAGGTAGACTTGCTATCTGCTTTGGGACGTCCATCTTTCTTGGAACTTGGAGTGGCTCCTGGGACTGTGAAGAGGCTTTGCTTCCTGAAGGAAGGCTTGGCCAGTAGGTTGCTCTCATTGCCCAATACAGTGTTATTTTCAAGGATTCCTGGCGATCATGTCACTGGAAAGATGAAGAGATGTTTATTTGGAGAGATTCTTACTCATCTTAGACCAGGTTCAAGGTCAAAGCTTTGGGTAGCCATGGCCCAGTGTTGACTAGATTCTCATTGGTATGGGATGCCTAGCATGACAAGGGTGGCACTGGGTACCCTGTAACCAGTGGGTCTCAACCCCTTTGGGGGTCGAATACCAGATACCCTGCATATCAGATGTTTACACTACAATTCATAACAGTAGCAAAATTGGAGTTTTGAAATAGCAATGAACTAATTTTATGGCTGGTGGTCACCACAACCTGAGGAACTGTATTAAAGGGTCACAGTGTTAGGAAGTTTGAGAACCACTGCTCTAACCTATATGCTTCCTGACAACATGACATTCAAGGAAATCCCCTCACATTTTCCATAGGGTCTAGGTTGTCATATTGTTTCCCTGAAGTGACCTTGCTCATCTCTTTGGAGGTTTTAGAGGTCAATGCAATGTCATGGTCTCTTAGGCTGCTTTCAAGCCTTTCAGGATGAGGGATTCTGTTTCATGAATAGGATCTGTTTTTTTCCCCTGGCTCTTTCTGTGGGCTTTCCACTAGAGTCTCTGCTGGTGGGTGTTGTTAGTTGTTTTTACTCTTTCTCTTTTGGCTCTTTGTCTTTTGGGGGAGCCTGCCACCCAGCTCTCAAATAAATCATACATGGAGTCTTATTATTTCTTATAAACGCCCAGCCTTAGCTTGGCTTGTTGCTAGCCAGCTTTTCTTGACTTTAAATTATTCCATCTATCTTTTGCCTCTGGGCTTTTTCTTTTCTCTACTTCTGTATATCTTTTCTTTACTTCTTACTCTGTGGCTTGCTGTGCAGCTGGGTGGCTGGGTGGCTGGCCCCTGGAGTCCTCCTCCTTCTCTCACTCCTAGATCCTCTTGCCCCAGATTTCTCTTCCTATATATTCTCTCTGCCTGCCAGCCCCATCTATCCTTTCTCCTGCTTCGCCATTGTTCAGCTCTTTATTATACCATCAGGTGTCTTAGACAGGCAAAGTAACACAGCTTCACAGAGTTAAACAAATGCAACACAAAAGAATGCAACACATCTTTGCATCATTAGACAAATGTTCCACAGCATAAACAAACGTAACACATCCCAAACTAATATTCCATGACAAAAGATGTTTACAGGGCTGGAGAGATGGTCTAGTGATTAAAAGCACTGGTTGCTCTTCAAGAGGACCAAGATTCAATTCCCAGAACCCACGTGATGGTTCACAATTATCTGTAACCCCAGCTCCATGGGATCCAGTGGCCCCTTCTGGCCCCTGCAGGCATCAGACACACACGGTACACAGTCATATACACAGGGAAATCACCCATACACCTAAAATAATAACAATAAAACACTTTAAAAACATGTGTCTATGTTTTTGCTATACAATTCCCATGAGAAAACAAATGACAGCCCCCGTTCAGTGACGTGCAGACCAGCCTCCGAGGGAGTGACTGGCAGCAGCATGCGGTGTGGTGTCCTCTGTGGGTAACGCGGCCCCACAGAAGAGAGGGCCAGCAGGGAACTGCAGAGGGAATCAGTGTCCTGTTCAGGTCTGGAGTGGGCTCCAGAGAGCATGGACAGCCACAGAGAGTGTGGATGGAGCAATGCATGGTGTCACGTTTTGATCCATACAGAGGACTTAAGGGACACTGACTGAACAATACACAGATGGCCTCTTTTCCTCCCTTAATTCTAAATATCCATCGATGTGCTCATAAAATTTGCAATTCATTTAAGTTCAAACTATTTAGATGAAGATCCTAGAAAAAGCCTAGGGTCATGCAAACCTAAGGGGTGGGGGGCTCTGGTATCTCTCTGCGCCAACCTTGCTCTCTTGACTCCAGAAGCAGCTTCCCATAGCCTAGTCCCTGAGTATATCATGAAGCCACCCCACCCACTTCCTTCAGGCAGACACAGTACCAAGAAGCCCACTCAAGGGGTGATGTCCCCTCCAGCCAAGCAATACCTTCTCAAGGTGAGTATAAGTGTCCACCACCAGAAGCTAAAAACTGACCCTTTCAAAAATGGTCATTTCTAGGTTCAGCTGTCACATACCCGCCCTACCATTCCAGGGTAAAACCATTAACCACTGGGTTCAGATGAGCCACCTGTGTGTGCATACACCTGTGTGTGGGGCCACCTGTGTGTGGGTACACCTGCATGTGGGGCCACCTGTGTGTGGGGCCACCTG
>CABHPQ010164858.1:8119-26967 GCA_902168405.1 Peromyscus aztecus | reverse complement strand
GGGGCCACCTGTGTGTAGATACACCTGTGTGTGGGGCCACCTGTGTGCGGAGTTTCAGGAACTGGCTGCAACCCTGTAAGGCACATGGCAGGCTGTGTCCCTGAGGCTTCCCTCTCCCCCTATGAAGTGCAATGAAAATTTCTTTCCTACAATTTTTTTTAGAACTAAATGTGTTACCATATAAGCACTGTACAGAGCCTGGCACACAATGCCGTCCCTTGTTTCTCTTTTCTTTAGCAACGGTGGCCTCCTGTGATCCTCTGGTGGCACTGGGCACTCATTTGCATGATGAAAGGCATGCTTTCCCCAAAGCTGATTTACATTTCCTGGGTCCCTGGGAGGAGGGTTGAGTTGCAGGAACAGGGTGTAGCTGTAAGGGATGATCTTTCGAAGCCTTTGGAGATGATAGTAGGAAAACCACAGTCAACTCAGAAAGTTAGGAGACATTCAAACTGCTAACAAAGACCCAAGGAGGAGAAAATGTGAATGATTCCAGGAGACTATGTTTCCCACAATGCAACACTCTCCTGCTGTGGATCTAGCCACAATTAGATCTACAGCAACGTAACTTTCATGGACCCAGCACGTAAAGACCCACAAAGCACCTTCCCTACCCCCATTAACACCCAGCTTCAGCCACGATGTCAAAGGTCCAGTGCCGAGGGAGCCGCTTACAGCACTCGGTTTTTATCTTGGGACAACTGGAGCTCTGCGGCAGAGCACCACCTTTTCTGCTCTGGCCTCCACCCAGCACCCAGCTCCTGCCGTGTTCTTTGGCCAAGAGGGACTGTGCCAGCCCAGGAGAAGCAGCAGACGGGCCCCTCGAGCTTTGAGCAGGAAAGGAGAGCCTCCAGAGGATGTGGCTAAGAAGGTAACAAGCACTTGATTTCCTCATGAGAAACGCGCTCTGAAATCAAAATGCTGTTGAAGATGAAGGCTGGGGTGTGAGGGGGAGTGACAGACAGGCTCAAAAACCAGCCCTGCTTCACTGACTTGGCTCCTAACTGGGTCACAGGAAGGTCTTGGGTGTGGGGGAGAACCAGCTCTTTATCCTGCATGGCAGGTGACCCTGCTATGGGACAATCTAGCCACTACCAGATGTGGAGCTCTCCACCCCCTTCTGCAAAGTGACTGATAACCTCACGTTTTTCTGAGTCAGTCCAAACATCTGCAACGTCTTCCCATCCCTGAGACACCATGGCATCCTCGTCACTGAGCATCCCAGCTGTTCTCCTCGGAACACATCTGTGATAGCCATATACTCTGTGGCAGGTACTGACACTGTCAAGCTCTGTCTGCAGCCCCTGCTTCCTCGGACACCCCAGTGGAAAGAATGGGAAGGTAAACACACCCTTCCCCAATCTTGCAGCAAGTAGCCACAGGGACTAGTTATAGACGATGCTGCAGAAGCAGAGACCTAAGGTGAGGCTGAGAGCAAAGACTTTGCTTTTAAAACTGAAGCTGCGACAGAAAGGTGTATAGACGTGAATGGACAAGAAGTAGCACTCTCTCGGGCTGAGGATTTCCTAGCGGTAAGAATGTGACTGGCTTCTTTCTGCCTCTCTGATCTTGCAGCTTTCACCCCCAATATCTGGCTCCAGGTTTTTTTTTTTATTAATAAGACCATTTAACAATTTGTCTTACATTACTAAATTTTTAAAAAAGAACCTTTTAAAGATTGTATTTAGAGATAGAATGCGATTCAAATCATGCAATATTAGTCATCCTGTTAGAACTTTCTAATCTTTCCCATGCATTCAATATTTACCCTGCTTCTATATGTGCAGTGTGTCCTGGAGTAAAAAACTTGTCTGTTAGCCTTGGGAACTCAAGCTACGATGGCATAAAGTGCCCATGAACAAGGCTCATGGGAAAAAAAATGAAAGATGGAGCTTGCAGTTGAGGGCTTCTCTCCCATTTAACAACATAGGATTGACTCCAGCTTCAGATCAACTTACAGAAGCTACTGATACCTTCGTAGTCTTCTTAAAACTGAACACAGAATAGCACACAGCAGGCTAACACCTGGTTCACAGAAGCAGAATAAATTGCTCTTTTAGCTGCCAAAAAAAAAAAACCCAAAACAAAACAAAACAAAAAACAAACAAAAAAAAAAAAAAACTGAAGATGCTTCTAGCACAGTCCCTTTCTTGTCCCTGTGAAAGGAGACGTGACACCTGGAGCTGAGATGGCCATCTCATGACCGTGAGCGGGGGACAGAAAACAGGCTCGGGTATGCTCGGAAGCTCTCCACTGAGCTAAATACTCAGCCCCGTGAACTTCCTAAACACAACAATCATTTCGTGTTTGCAGAATAGGGGCGGGAGCACTACTGTTTCACCTGGAGGCAAAGGGGAACACACTTGTGGCACAACACCCTGAATACTTCTGTGGCATTGCTGTGACAGGGACATTGTCTCACAGAACCACGAAGAGCTGTTGAAATGAGTAGGCAGAGACTGACATGCTCCACCAGCTAGCTCTCCCGCCACACTGGAGTTCTACCCGTCCCAAACGTGTCTGTTCCTGTGAAAGCGCGCAGTCAGGCCGCACACTGAGCTTAGTGGTCTCTTTAATTCCCTCCACTTTGCCCCGAACAGTTCTTCCACCTTTTCCTTAATTGTCACAACGTGGGCACTTCTGAAAATCTCAGTCCACGCATTTTATACAAGTGTGGCTTCCCCCACACCCATGTAGACCCCAGCTTGTCCGGGACATCACACTGTGACAGTGACGTGTTCTGGGCATTGGGTTTCACTGGGTGGCACAAATTTCAACTTACCCCCTTACTGGTGACATTTACTTTGATAATTTAACGTGGCATTTGCTACTCTCCCCACTGTAAATTTTTATATTTTTTCTGTGTGAGAAAATACTTTGAGATTATATAAACACCCTGGTTTGCATCAAACATTACAAATATAATTCATTCATTTATATCAGCAGGCACATTGATTCTAGTCCTTAAGTAGAGTATTATTTGTTATAATCATAATTTTCATCAAATTGTCCCAGGACAAGGCCAGTGAGAGACCCTTGAAGTAGGCTACGTGTCCCTCTGTCCTGCCTGTTGTTCTTGGAGCCTTGTCTGTCTCTCTGGTACAGGATAAATCAGGTCATGGCCCAGTCCTAGCCCTGGCTTAGTGCCCAGGGTGCCTTGACCCCTGCTTGATGGGGGACTGGTCTTTACAAACAAGGTGAGGCTCACTGTGAGAATGGCTTCCCAAATCACTGAAGTGCGCTCAGCCCCTGATGTGAAGGCCAGAGCTCCCCTGGGCTTCCTGAGTGGGTCCCGCCTGCAACCAGCGAGGAGGATGGCTGCGAATAAGACCCCAGGTGGTCGTTTGAATGTCATTGGCCCCCATAAGCTCGTAAGGAGTGGCACTATTAGGAGGTGTGGCCTTGTTGGAGGAAGTGTGTCACTATGGGGGTTGGCTTTGAGCCCTTCTATGCTCAAGCTATGCTCAGTGTAGAGACAGTTCACTTCCTGTTGCCTGTGGATCAAGATGTAGAACTCTCAGCTTCTTCTCCAATACCATGTCTGCCTGCATGCCACCATGTCCCACCATGATGATAATGGACTAAGCTTCCAACACTGCAAGCCACCCAATTAAATGTTTTCCTTTATAAGAGTTACCGTGGTCATGGTGTCTCTTCACAGCAATAGAACACTGACTAAGACACAGGCTTTCTGCACACCTTGCTCGGGCACCTCTGCCCTGGGTACAGCCCTGGCTGGGACACTGAATTCCAGCTAGCAGTAGAGCCGAGAAGACCCAATGCTGTGAGCAAAGAGATGTATGTGTTGCCTGAAAAGGCCTGAAGAAGTGAGGAACAGGCCTGGCCTGGAGCTCTACCCGCCATTCCTGAGAGCATGATGGGGCTCTGGGATCCTGTCCAGTGAGGCCTTACCAACCTCTCTCTCTCCCCAGTAGAGAGTGTCGTGACAGATGACCTTGTTGGACATTGCCAGGGCAGGAAAGGAAGCAGAGAGGCGAGGAAGGCCAGGCTGAGGACATGGGCAGTGCTGAGGACTCCACACCGAGTGACCAGGCCCACTGTCTGTCTGTCTATACTGTGTGACCAGGCCCACTGTCTGTCTGTCTATACTGTGTGACCAGGCCCACTGTCTGTCTGTCCACACCGAGTGATCAGGCCCACTGTCTGACTACTATAAGAGCCTTCTCCATGGCGGATGATAATAGCGGTCAGGCTGTCCTGAGACAGACGAAGGGAGATGAGATGGAAGGGAAATAGTGCTGCCTCGTAAGAAAACACATAAAAGTGAGAGACCAAGGCTGCTAGACTTGTGTGAATTAAAAAGAAAAAAGCCCCCTGGATAGCCAGCCCCTAGAAGTAAGAGAAGCTGTTGTTGTGCAAATTAATGGGTGCAGCCCCTCACCAGAGAACACAACGTGGTGAAAAAAGTTGTGGGGGCTGGAGAGATGGCTCAGAGGTTAAGAGCACTGACTGCTCTTCCAGAGGTCCTGAGTTCAGTTCCCAGCAACCACATGGTGGCTCACAGCCATCTGTAATGAGATCTGGTGCCCTCGTCTGGCCTGCAGGGTTATAAGCAGGCAGAACACTGCATACATAATAAATAAATCTCTAAAAAAAATAAATAAAAGTACCAATATTATTAAAAAAAAGAAAAAAGTTGTGGATGAATTTCACCTTCCATTCCTCTCCTGTGCAGGCCATATTTGTACAAGCTATACAACTATAGGTTTGATCAAATTATCACTGAGATAATTGCAGATTTTCTTAACTTTCTTTTAGATTTATGTATCTTGTTTTATGTGTATGAGTATTTTGCCTGTATGTATACATGTGCATTATGGGCATGCTTGGTGCCCACAGAGGTCAGAAGAGGGTGTTGGATCTCCTGGACCTGGAGTTACAGATGCTAGTGAACCCCCATGTGTGTGCTGGGGACTGAGCGCAGGTCCTCTACAAGAGCAACAAGTGCTCTTCACCACGGAGCCATCTCACCAGCCCCCGCTGCTTTTCTTGAACGTAGATAATATACCCTAAGAGTTTCCTGGTCTACTTTGAGTTTGACCCTCGAATCAGTTGTTCTGACAGGAGGAGGAATTGTGTACTGCCTTGACACATTGCCACTGGGAGAGAGGAAGCGCATTCTTGGTTTATGATGGCTAGACACTTACGAGGAGCACATGAGCTCTGGAGGGGACCACATCTGGTGCCACATGGGAAGGGAACATTGCCACAGCTTTGGGAATGAGGAAGAAGGCAGAGATGACCTCCCTTGGGTGTCTTAGAGGTGGAAGAGCTTTTCTGGACATGTAAGGGAAGAGCAGCTGCATTCCTCAGGCACAGGTCACACTTTCTGGGAGAGTCCTAATGACTGCCAGCCCGGGAGTGGCTGCTAGGCAGGTCTCAAGGCCCTGTGTGTTTCGCTTTTCTTATCCCCACCCTCCACTTCTCCGGTGACCTAGACTGACGGTTCTGTTTGTTGGGCTACTAGCCAGGACTTGCTCAAGAGGAAAATTCACCAGCTCCAAAGACCAGTTTTCTAGCTGCCTGGCTCAGCAGGCCTTGACTGAGGCTACACATGGAAGAGAGAGCACAAGAGTATTGCATGCATCTGTAAGGACATGCACACGTTAGGGTCCTGTGGAGTCCCTGCAGAAAGAGTCCTTCTTGTGGGTGTTTTCATCAATGTATTCTTCCCTGAAAGTCTAGGGAACATGCTCCCCAGCCAGTCACCCCAATGGAATCACCACCCACTACTGTTCCTCTTGTCTTCTGGTTCACAGGAGATTTTTTTTTTTTATTGAAGGAACAAAGGACTCACATTTAATGACAGACCTAGCAGTGTGACCTAAGGGCCCAGTAGTAGACCTCACAGAAGAGTCATAAGGCTGTGACTCTCAGCTCCACTCTCTAAGGATAGAAGGTCACAAAGGACTTCCTCTTCAGTGTCCTCTGAGTTCTGAATGTCCTCTCCATGATCTCCTGTCCCTCCTTCTCAGTAGCTCAGTCCACTCCCGCAGTGGTGTGGAGTGAGCAGGTACTAAAGGCGGAGTCCTTTCTGCAGACTGCCACCACGCCTGTGCACAATCACCTCCTGTGCTGGCCAGTTTTATGTCAACTTGACACAAGCTAGAGTCATCTGAGAGGAGGGAGCCTCGGTTAAGAAAATGCCTCCATAAGACTGGGGGGTAGGCAAGCCTGTAGGGTATTTTCTTAATTAGTGATTGATGGGGGAGGGCCCAGTCCACTGAGGGTGGTCCACCGGCCGGTGGTCCTGGGCTCTATAAGAAAGCAAGCCAGTAAGCAACACCCCTTCATGGCCTCTCCATCAGCTCCTGCCTTCAGGTTTTAGTTTTGTTTGTTTTTTTTTTTTTTAACTCTTTTGGGGGACTGCCACCCAGCTCCCAAATAAATACATGGAGACTTATTCTTACTTATGAATGCCTAGTCTTAGCTTGGCTTGTTTCTAACCAGCTTTTCTAACTTAAATTATCCCATTTCTCCTTAACTGCATTTTGCTTCTGGGCTTTTGACCTTTCTTTATTCTATATATCTTTCTTTCCTTCTTACCCTGGCATCCTCCTCTCCCTCTTCCTTAGACTTCTCCTCCTATGTATTCTCTCTGCCCACCAGCCCTACCGATTTCTCTCTCCTGCCTAGCTATTGGCCATTCAGCTCTTTATTAGACCAATCAGGTATTTTAGGCAGACAAAGTAACACAGCTTTACAGAGTTAAAGAAATGCAATATAAAAGAATGCAACACATCTTTGTATCATTAAACAAATATTCCATAGCATAAATGAGTGTAACACATGTCTTAAACTAATATTCCACAATACCAGGTTTCTACCCTGTTTGAGTCCCTGTCCTGACTTCCTTTGATGATGAACAGCAATGTGGAAGTATAAGCCAAATAAACCCTCTCCTCCCCAGCTTGCTTTGGTCATGGTGTATCTACCATCAGAGCAATAGTAACCCAAACTAAGACACCTCCTTTTGGGGTTGCACAATTCCCTACTCTGTAAAGTCTCTTCTTCATATGGGGATTTGGGCGTGGGAAAGGCCCCCAGAGTTTCAGGATGGCTTCATGTCAGGTCACCCGAAGCCAACTGGGTCTCCTCAGAGCTAGGATGGAGTGCCATGGCCTTGACCCCAGGGATTATGAAGGAGATGCTCCCATGTTCCCCTGGAGTGGGTAGGGTGGGAATGGAGGGATCAGCAAGAGTGATATCTACACTGAAGTCTGGCACCAGCCTCCCCGAAGGAGAAGAGATGACACCTCAGAGACGGTGTCACCTGATGCAAAGGGGGTTGAGCTTGTCCTTGTTGGTATCAACTGCCTTCAGTCTCAAGGCCCTACATCAGTTGTTAGCTACAGGTGACGCGCGCGCGCGCGCGTGTGTGTGTGTGTGTGTGTGTGTGTGTGTGTGTGTGTGTTTGGGTGTATTGACACCCATAAGTTCATAGGGAGTGGCACTATTAGGAGGTGTGGCCTTGTTGGAGGAAGTGTGTCACTATGGGGGTGGGCATTGATGTCTCCTTTACTTAAGCTAGTCCCAATGTCAGACCATTTCCTAGACCATTGCATTCTGATTAAGATGTACCCAGCACCATGCTGCCATGCTTCCCACCATGATGATAATGGACTGAACCTCTGAAACTGTAAGAGAACCACCCCAATTAAATGTTTTTCCTATAAGAGTTGCCATTGTCATGGTGTCTTTTAACAGCAATAGAAACACTAAGATGGAGAGGGGGACCACACACCCCTGGAACTTCCTGTCCCTGAGAGTGAAGGTAGCTCCATGCATCCAAGGACACACTTTATGGGAAACTAGGTACAGAGTGTTCAAAGCAGAACTCTCAGCCAGGAGAGCTGAGCATCTAGACAAAGGCTACCCAACATGCCAGATCCCAGAAAGCCTGCTGACCATGGCAGGATTCTCAGCAGAAGTTGAAGGTTCTGGTGCTGGTAACAGAGGTGGTCTGCCTGACTGGAGAGGGGATAAAGTTCAGAGAATCCTGGGAGCATTCCCTATGAGCTCTCTCCATACCAAGCTTCAATGGGAACAACAGGTTTTCATGGATATTCAAAGCTTCTCTCCCATATTTGTGCCATTTTCCTTTCCCATCCCACCCCTTCCTCTGAGCTCATGATTTTCCCATCCTTTTGTCCTTTACCACTTTGTGCTAGCCAGCCTGCTCACATGGCTGTGGAATCCCTTCAGATGCACTAGGAGCACCAACTTTGAAATGGCCTTGGAATGATGCTCAGCCTGACCTGCCACATAAACTTGAGCAAGTCTAAACCTCTCTGAGCCTCACTTTCCTCTGTAAAAGTCCCTAGAACAGAACTTGTCTGTAACAGGCTTTCTTGTACCACCAGCCTTAAATTAATCCATTTCTATTAATCAATGTGCTGCCCTGAGGCTCGTTTACCTCATCTATGTACTGTCCATCCTGCTTTCCTACTTCCTCCATGTCTAGCTGACTGGCTCCTCTTTCTCTCTGCCTGCCAGCCCTGCCTCTCCCTCCTCTCTTAGCTATTTATTTCAGCTTTTTATTTAGACCAATCAGGTGCCTTAGGCAGACAAGGTAAAACAGAAACACATCTTTACATTGTTAAACAAATGCAACATAAACAAATGCAACACATCTTTACCTAGTTAAACAATTATTCTGCAACATATCCTTGCATAGTTAAACAATTCTTATTCCACAACATTTCCCCATTTTTGTCTAAATAAAAAGGAAAGTTTTTAACTCGAACATAGTAAAACTATATATAATAAGAACAGGGGTTGGGGATTTAGCTCAGTGGTAGAGCGCTTGGCTAGCAAGCACAAGGCCCTGGGATTGATCCTCAACTCCAAAAAAAAAAAAAGAACAATTATCAAGTAAGAATTACAATATCCAGTCCATTTGTTTTTGGCAAATTCAGAGAAAATGATCCATTATTTATCCTGTCTTGGTGAGTCCAAAGTTTTGTTCCTAACTTACTTTCCATCATAACTAAGGAAAACTGTAACTATAACTATCTAGTCTTCAACTCCATCAAAGACACCAGAAGGATATAATATTACCTGAGTAAACAGGAAGTGCAGTACAAGCCACTTCTAAAACTATAGACATGACAGAGACATCTGGCTACCTGGGCAGTCACCCAAGTTTCCTCTGCAGTGTTGGGGCATCCATCTGCTGCCTATAGGCCTAGAATATCTGTTAGACTTGTCTGTGAAGCAGGTATTTTGAAGGACTGTCCTGCCTTATCTTGGCAAAGTTCTGCAGTTGTTTTCCTTGTGTCCTGGATGTCCAGTTTTGACGGTATACTGTCAGCAGTGGAGGCAAGGACAGCTTCTTGCCCAAATGGCTAGCTTTACTATATTGAAAGCAAACTCCGTATGGAGTTTCTCTGATACCCATCATCATTTTATGAAGTGGATTGGTGCTTCCAGGAGCATACATGTCATGTCATGAAAAGCCTTAGGTTATTAAACATCTTAAATGCCATAATCTGTAGGTTTCTGAAGCATTTGAAGATGACCTAGCTATCTAAAATATATCTGTTTAACCTTGAAAATGTACCTAACATGACTACAAGTTTGATTGTTATAGATGACTAACTACTAACTTGCATTTCTTAATTATCCTAAACAGTTTATAATAATAGCTTTCAAGGAATAGAACTTTATATTACATTTTAAATGAACTACATAGGTACAACACCTTAAACAAGAGTAGAAACATATATATGATATACCAAAAATAACCTTAAATTTGTGTCAATATATAAAAATCCATACCAATATAAAATATTAGAGATAAATAGTTGTCTTTTTATCATATATTCTTATATTCCCCACTAAATGATGACAAACATTCATAACCACCAAATGATCAAAGACAACCCACCCTACCTCTTGGGAATGTGGGTGTTGTGTTCTCTAGACTACTTCCTGTTGTCTAGGGGTAACAACATCTCTAGGCGACTCTGAAAAATTGAGATAATGGTCAAGTCCTGAGAAAACTAGTTGTAACAATTTTATCCAGTCTCAGAACTGTTCCCATTCAGAGGGATCAGTATATACGTCACTGTCTTGTAGTTTTTCTTGGTTTATATCTTTATATCTGTAGCCAAGATTTTCAGGGGCATCTTTCCCAGTCAAACTTGAACTCTATTAACCTTGAAGGAATCCATAGCCTTTCATTTCCTGTGGAAACAAAAGCATAATCTCTCTCCCAACACAATACATTTTCTGAGTTCCATTTTAAAGTTAAGACATCCTAAACTATCTAGGCTGTCCCTTTTATAATCCCATTTCTCTCAGCAGCTGTTTTAGCATTTAAAAAATTCAAAGGTGACACAGCACTATACAGGATTCAGACTCTCTGTGTATTTCCCATCTTTGTGTGGCTTTTTCCCCCTTTAGATTACTTTACTCTCTCTTTAAAAACTTTATTATTTTTAAACATTTATGTTTTCCTATGAGTATCTATATTCATTTTCTTTTCTTTCTTAAGCACTTATGCACATTTTAAAACACACTGTAACCCGTTTAGAGTTTTTTGGTCTGGACCTGCTTTACTGAGTATCTGAAATTGTGCCCTTGCAGGATTCTCTGATGCATGAGCCAAATCTTAAACTTGCTGTGCAGCTTTGTGCTGGTGACTGGTTCTGCCCTACTCGGGCCTGGCCAAGAGCTGCATTTAACTGGGAGCTGAATGTAACCCGGAGCTGCATTTAGCTGCCCCAAATCTAGGAAGTTGGTGCCCGCACTGTGGCAGGCATTTTTTACATATCTTATTGTGTTTCTATTTAATGTGCTGGCTGTTCAAGTGCCCACTGTGTGGCAGAGCCATGCCTGTGTACACTGAGTACTGGACTACTAGGGAGCCATGTCATTTTTTTTCCCTTTTTCTTTTTCTCCAGCTTTCTCAGGTCCTACATAGAAATATGTGCCCTATGTTGGGTGCCAAATGTAGCAGGTTCTTGGACCACCAACCCCCACCAATTATGACTCAGAGACTTATTATTAATTATGAATGCTTGGCCTTAGCTTAGGCTTGTTCTTTTTGTTTGTTTGTTTTTAACTTAAATTAACCCATTTCTATTAATCTATGTGCTGCCCTGAGACTTGTTTACCTCATCTATGTACTGTCTATCCTGCTTTCTGCTTCCTCCATATCTGACTGGCTGGCCCCCAGCTGACAGGCCGGCCCCCCTTTTCTCTATGCCCACCAGCCCCGCCTATCCCTCCTCTCCTAGCTATTGGCCACTCAACTTTTTATTAGACCAATCAGGTGCCTTAGGCAGACAAGATAAAATAGCAACACACCTTTACATAGTTAAACCATGATTCTATTCCATAACATCTCAAGGGAGGTTCTGGGAAGTAAGCAGCAATGGATCTGGCATGTCTGTGCCCAGTGAGTGCTATTGATGGTGTAAAGATGATTGCCTTCATTCTGTGTGCAGACAAGGTCTCCCAGAATGCCAGGGAGGTCAGGCCCCAGCTACAGTGTTTATCTAGAGAGGTGCAGGTGCGTGTGCACAGCAGGAAATCTGGGCAAGAGAGAAGCCAGTGACTGCATTCTAGTATTTAACAGCAAAGTCTAGGCTAGCCCCTCTCCTCCCTGAGTTCGATCCTTATCCATGTCAGAGCCAGGCAACCAATGGGGATCAGTGCAAGAAGTCCCTATCAGGGGGAGGGCTCATTTTTAGGAAGAAATACAAAGCCACAAGCAGAAGGTGGTAGAAAGAGGGCTGGAAGCTATTCCACAAGGGAGGGCAGTGGGCAGGGCCAGTCAGGGCACAGGCTGACTCTGTGTTTCCAGCAGGCCTGCTGAGTTGGACGTGACTCAGCCCCAGGCGGGGCCACTCTCCCCCCTCTGTGAGTCCCTCTTACTAGAGCCTCAGAAGTCCCTGGACTAGCTCTCAGCTTCAAACCCATGTCTGTCCCTCTTGCCTCCACCAGGGAGAAGGAGGTCAACTGTGAGGGCTATCTCTCTAGGGTGGGACATCACAGCCTCATCTGCTGCTGCCGTCCAGCAAGAGTCTCCATCGGTGGGGGTTCCTAGGGAGGGTGCCCTCGGGGTGCTTGGGTCCTAGTAGAACAGGATGTAACCCAGAAGGCACATGGATGAAAAGAAGTACTTGCCCTGGAGAAGGGGATGGGGGGAGCCTGCTGTAGTTCAGGGTTGGGGAGAGAGTGTTGGTGGCAGATCATTCTAGACACTGTGAGCCAGATCACAAATGTGAGAAAACAGCTCCTCCAGGGGGCTGGCCAGGACTGAGACACAGCTGCCTATCAGGTGGCACCCACTGGTCTGGGAGAGAATTACAAGTGGTACCGTAGTCACTATTCAGATACACACTAGGCCGGGAAACACACACACACACACACACACACACACACACAGCTTCATGCACAGGTTTGCTAACAGGCAGCAGCATCCATGATAAACCCAAGAACACATTTCCTCAATCCCCAAGTGCTCAGAAAGAAAAGTCTAGATGGGTTGGTCTTGGCACATCCATGACACATTGAATGGGGAGGGGCCACATAGAGAGTTCTGTGAGTTGCTTTGGGGCTGGAGAGGTCGGTCTGGGCTGGCGTTCCTTTAGCACAAGGTCAACAGCATAGAGAGAGCATTTCAGTCCTGGGTGCTGCTGAGAGGGCTCCAGGGCAAGCTGTGGGTAGAGAAGACCTGAGCTGCCTCCACGGCCTCCAGCTGGGCTGAGGAGACTGAGTGGAAGTGTGTGGGGAGGTTGACACAGAGACACAGACACTGTGCAAGGGGCCAGGAGGATGAAGAGGATGAGGCCCAAACCATGACCCTTGGGTCAGGCAGTGGGACGGTCACCAGGGACTTGACAAAGGCCAGTGAAGGCGGAGGCTACCCCGTGTGTGTGGTCACTCTGGACATTTTGGGTATAGTGGAGGGTAAGGGTGTGCTGCTGTAGCTGGCTGCTCAGTGAAAGGGGTGGTTTTGTTTCCTGCGCCAGGAATGGGACATTATACTGACAGGCAAGCACTCTGCCACTGAGCCACACCCTCATCCTCCTAGAGGGGAGCTTGCAGGGTGATTTTTCCTGCAGATGGCGTGACTCAAGAGAAAGAGCAGAAATGCGGCAGGAGAAAGGAGAAAGGAAAAATGCTCAGAAGAGCGGAGTTTCTGGAAGCTGGAGGATCTTTCCCCAGGAGCAAGGACCCTGGGAACACATTTCATTACAGTTAATGTGTAAGAGAAGTTTTCTGGGATAGAAAATACCTGGGTGGTTTGTGTTGGGAGGCAGGGTGGAGAAAGACAAGAGTTGTCTTTCACAGCAAGAGTCCTGGAGTTTGAGTGTGAGCAGTTCGAACTCCCTGTCCTGCGCTAATCAGAATTTCAAAAGGCATCTTTAGACGTTCTGTAGCAAATCACAAACGGATTGGGCTGTTTACCACTATCTAGGTCACATTTATTGAAACACCGAAGCCTGAGCTCTCTATAACCCGTGTGATGAGAGCGGCCACCAACAGCAAGAATGTAAAGGAATGATTGTCAGTGTGACCTCAAAATCTCAGGGCGTGAGCAGAGTGCCGTCAGTGTCCTGGACAGGTTTACAAAGGACGGCCAACCTCCTCTCCCCTGCTTTGTGTGACTCCTAAGGTAGCCAGTACGGCTTACTCCACTAATAGAAGAAGAAAGAGGCCCCTTGGGAAAGGTGGCTGAGAGGAAGGGGGCTGAGATGCGGCCGCACCCCACTGCTTTGCTCAGGTTATGCTGTGGCCTCAGGGAACATACATACCAGGAGGGCACCCAGACACTAGAGTTCACAGTGTCATTTCGGGGGTCCCCCGGGGAGAGTGGGAATGAATGGGGATGTTTGGGCAGAGGCCAGGAGTTGAAAATGTGCCAGCCAGCTCTGAGGGCAGTGACGCAGTGAGAAACACGGTAAGAGGAGAGCGATGAGCAGGGACGTGGCCGAGAGTGGGGTGAGGACGAGCTGTCGCTGTTACCCTGTCAAGCTGAAGCCGTACAGTGGCTCAGTCAGCCAACCTGCCCAGGTGCATTGTGGTCTCTGACCTTTGACCTATACTCTGGCTCTAAGCCTGGGTGGGGGCGCTTCTGAGATGAAAGGCCTGTCCCTCCCGCTCTCCTACCCATCTCTTCAACCACAATGGAGGGAGCGAAGGAAGTCAACAGATATCTGAGGGGACCTGCAGGCCACAAACACGAAGAGCTGTGCTTGTGGCTTAGAATAGCGTCCCAGAGGATGTGTGTAATCCCGAGTATGCAGAAGTTCGGCTGTGGTTGGATGTGGGGTAGATTACAGTCTGCCATGTGTTTCTAGCAAACACTGATACCATTTCCGTGGGATTATTATTAGACCAAAGATGTCCCAGGGAGAGAAACTCGGCCAGCCCATGGCCTCAGATCCATTCCTGTGGGCTGCTCTCTGGGCTATCCAGCATGGCCAGCCTGGGTGAGAAGCCTGGCTGCTTCTGCCTGGAGACTCTGAGGATACCTGAGCCAGACACTGTCTTCAAGCTGGGACAGCCCTGCTCAGCAGTCCCTTCCAGAGAGCTGGGTGGCGCCCAGCTAAAGCATAGCCCTGCTTTAATATCATTAAGAAGTCCTCTGGCTAGACAGGAGACAGAGGCAGGAAGAAGCCAGCCTGATCCACGCAGGGTTCCAGGTCAGTCGGGACTACATAGCAAAGCTCTGCCTTAAAAAAACAAAATCCCATTGACAGCAAATTACTAAATATTATTGCTTGGTAGAGGAGCGGGGGTGAGGTGAGGGAATGTGCTCCATATTTATCTTTGCATATAATGTTGTGTTTAAAACCATGTGTCCATATTATGTGTGTATGAGTGTGCATATACATGTACACATTACAGAAACACCTCATTTCAGAAAGATTCTTGTAACCAAGAAGTCCCTGACGGTCACCTGGCTTACAGTATTCAAGTCATGGGTTCTGCAGGTGTGTCCTGGTCTTTAGCTGGAGGCAGTTTCTCCCCAAAGGCCAGGGACTCCACGTCAGACACCGAGACTGCGGTAAGGTTATCTCCAGTCTCCAGTAATTTCAGTACCTGTGGCCAAGGTGAGGTGGAGTGATGTTTCCTGCACGGCAATCGTTGAAAGGAACCGGAGCGAGGCCAGAGGCCCTTTGTGGAATGGAGGAGGCCTCTGCAAGAGTCGCTCACACCTCTGGAGCAGGTGCATCTCACTCCCGGCCAACTCCTGTGCACCACCAGAGCTATGGAAAAAGAAAAGGCACACCCCATGGTTCCTTAACAAGCAGCTTTTTCTAAAGCATTGAAGTAGATGAAAATTGAAGAGTGTGTTAAAACTGACAACATTATTTTGAGTTCCAGTGTTTGATTTATTCTCAAACTCAATTTATTATAATTTTGATAGAGTTTGAGTTAATTAAAATTACTTAGGGTTGTCATATATCAAGAGATATCAACCATTAAGAACTGTTGAGGCTCTGACATTCCCTTAAGTTCTGTACTGCCATACTGCCCTGGCCCAGAGCTGACCTTTCCCCTGTGGGCTGCCTCCTGGGGATGGCCCTCATCAGACTCTTGTGTCTTCATTCGGGTCCTCCCAGACAGGGCCGTACTTGCTTCTGCCCTGTTTCCATTATCAGAGCTTTAACCCCAGGGCCAGCTTCGGGGATGTCCTGTCCACACACCCAAAGCTGCGTGGAGACTGGCCAGCGGCTGTGCTCCAGCCTTCGGCTAGAGGAAGTGCACCTTCAAATTTCTTTGACTCTCCCGAATCCCTCGAGACCTTTGACCTTGTCCAAGGCCCTCTGCCTCACTGGGTGAGCACATGGAGCCGTTTCCTGAGGTGACTAGTAGGAGAAAAGGACAACTCTCACCAGCCCTTCCCCAGCCCTCCCCAGAGGCTGCTGGGGGAGAAAGAACATTCTAAGGAACTCTTCATTTCTTCAACTGTGTCCCTGCCAGATGAAGTCAGTTTACAGCTGGAGAGAGGGGTGGGCAGTTGTTGCCTTTATAAGAGGCAGCGGCATGAATATGATTTTCCACACGCTGACTCATGGGGCTGTCGGTATCCTGGACTTTGGCACATGGTTCTGTCTCTTGCTGACATCGAGATGAAGCTGGGGAGGCTGCTTTGATCTAGTAATATGATTTCTTCCATGACTGGGTTTTACCCATAAGGACACTTGTTTTCTTCTCCAGTCTGGGGACACACTGGGGTGACCTCGCACAGGCTCCTCCAGCCTGGGGATTCATCTGGTTATAACTGAAGTCATTTGGACTGAGCTGCAGTATGAGTTGGTTGGTACGTCTTGGTGTGCAGAACCAAATGAAAACGTTTATGGGTATTCCAGCTCACCCAGGCACCTCAACTGTCTTTTTAATGCCACCCAACTTTATTAGAGACATTTGTCTGAGGCAGCCTTTCCCTTGAATGATTCTGCTTATTTTCCTCAGTCTGCCAGTTTCCCTGGTTCTCACTTCCTGTTTTCCATCTTGACTGGGTTCCATTCACACCAAGGCAGCAAAGCCTCATTCCTTCCGGGCCTCACTCCCATGTCCTGTCCACAGCAGGCAGCTGAGCGCAGGTCCAGCTGGACGGGACCTTAGGCCACCTCCCCAGGGGTGAGGCCCAGATTCTGTGATTCAGAATACTATAACATAAAGGAGATCAGTGTGGAGTCAAAAGATATCATCTGTTGAACTCATCAATTAACTTTTGTGTGGTAAAATAACTATAAGTAAGTACATGAGTGAATTCTTGTTTAAAAATTCACAGAAGACAGACACCTAGAGTGTGAAAAACGAAAGAGTCCCTCCCTGGCCCCTCCCCTTCCCCTTCCTTTCTTAGAGTTAACAATAGCGCTTTCCGGACTTGTCTTCATGAAGGGACTGAAGGTTATCACTGGTGTGTGAGCGCAGCTGTGTGCCACTGCACAGCAGTGCTGGGCCATCGAGGAGCCACAGGACCATGGTGGCCCTGTGAGGTTATTTTGCCGAGTGATGTCATAGTCACCTGACCGTAAGTGCCTTCTGTGATGTCTGCACAAGGATGAACCTCTAATGACGCATTTCTTCAGAACGTGTCCATATAGTGAAGCAGCTCCAGAGTCAATTGTAAAGAGCCAGGTGAATACTCAGCAGTCTGTCTCCTGCCCACATTCCAAGTTCTCCTTCCTTACCCCTTCTATCATGAAGTCTGACTCAGGAGGGAGGGTTCTGAGGAATCTCATCCCAACACACACACACACACACACACACACACACACACACACACACACACCTGCCTCATATACATACATAAAATATAAATATAAGTGCATATGTTTTTAAATATGTGCTGTTGTGGAAAAGAGTCCCCTATATTCTTGAACTTGCTACACAGCTAATGCTGACAATAAACGGAGCGACTGAGTATAATGAACCTTTGTTAACTGCTAGTAGACCAGTGGTTTCCTACCCACGAACCGCGATCTGTGTTGGTAGATCTGCCACCAAATATATATGCACACATTCTGTAAAACTCGGGCTTCATTTTATGTAGGTGGCTGCTTGGCAAATAGATTGTTTTGTTAAGGAAATTGTCCAATATCCTGCCAAGTTAAACCTAATCCATGTAAGAGGCATAAAGCATGATGCCAGAGCTTGCTAGAATCAAATGAAATTTGGGAATTTATTAAGACATTGGGAAATAGTTTAGGCCAGAAAAAAAGACAACTGTTAGTAATTTAGGTTCTGGCACCAGATTCCATGGGTTCGAATCCTGTCTCTTATTAGTTATGGGGTCATGAGTGTAAAATAGAGGTGCTATCACCTATCCCATGGACTGCTGTAGGGATTAAATGGTTAAATGTAATACTCATGCCATTCTTAGACCTTTACCGACACACGACCTACAAGATTATACTCTTCTTCACTGTTCTCTCACTAAGTGTTTACCGAGTATCTACTCTAAGTGTGGTGCTCGCACTGGAATTAGGAGGTCAGAAAACAATAGGTACTGCCAGCCGTCATGGGCTGAGGAGAAAACACCGGCTGACAATCACAGACAGGTATGTAATTGAAAGCGGCTGTCCTGGGTTCCGGAGCCCAGGGGGAACCAGAGTGAGTAAAAGGCCAAGAGAAAGCCATGGACAGAACATGGCCACAGCAGGCCGAGAGGCCTGTATATTAGTTCTCGAGGGGGGGGCAGGGGGGGCCTTTGGGGCAGTGTTTCTGAACTGTGTCCCATGAATCATCACAAAATGCTCCAAGGGTTCACGCCAAAGCAGCTGAAGAAATGTCCACTCTGAACCCTCTTGTGAAGACTCACAGTGTGCACCCTAATTCCAAAGAGTCCAAAACTCCTGCTGTTGAAGACCAAACACGAACTCTTTCAGCTCAGCTCCCAGACCCCACCCCATCACACCTTCCCAACACATACTTGGTCAATCAGTATCCACCGGCAGTGAGTAACTTAGGAGAAGGCAGGAGGAATCTCCACGTCACCCTGGATGCTGCAGATGGGTCCTGTGTCTGTAGCACCCTGGTAAGACACCGGGAGGCAGGGTGACATGGGCCGTGGCTAGCATGCTTGCATGGGGCAGGTGCCAGTGTCTAGAGATGCCTTGAGAAGTGCTGTAAATTCTGAGGAAGAAACGACAGGTAGTCTAGACAAAGATTATTTTGGAAACAAAACCCACGGAGGCTCACTGTTTTCCCTTAGAAGGATCTCTGAAAGAAGAAACCTTATTTGTCAATTGCCTGGCTTGGCTTGTACTCCTAGAAAGCAGCTAAGTCCATGGAGGACACCATCTGCAGAGTACCCCAGGCTCCCACACATCTGCCCAGTACCCCAGGCTCCCACA
>CABHPQ010164857.1:17779-41369 GCA_902168405.1 Peromyscus aztecus | reverse complement strand
TATATGTAGTTCAGACTGGCCTGACTCTCCCAGCTGTCCTGCTTCAGCTCCCTGAGCTTTAGGGTTACAGGCATGGGCCACTACACCAGGCCAGCTATTCTTTTTTTCCTGTCTGCCCGTGTAGCTATTCATCTCTCCGTCCTTACTAAGCACTCTGCTTCTTTAAATGAATGTTCAGCACAGAACAGTTCAGAGGAGACTTGGGGGGTCAGACCCGGCTCCCCAGTGAGGCCACCAACGGACTTTACAACTTTAGGGAAAATGCCCTGCTACCCTCTGCCTCCATTTCCTCCTGAAGAAAACTGTGCCCATTCCATACTCAAGTATGTCTTGAACCATGAAGACTTAGAAGCACTGGTCACGTCTATAGAGCCTTACTTTTTCCAGACCCGCTGTGGGAAAGATAATGATGGTGGTTTCCCACCCTAACGAGGTGGCAGGGGAGGGGGCAGGGTGGCCCAGCCACCATCGGCATTGTTCGGCCGTGCCAGCACCCCACGGACTAGTGAAGGGAACAGGGTGATATTTCATAAACATTACCTCACGTGTTTTGTGGGAGATAAGCTGTTTGCTAAACTTTGTCAGAGGAGCGGGTTTGGGAGAGCCTTCCATGTGACCATCTCCAGGACAGCTGATGCCTGCTTGGACTGGCTGTGGGGACCTCCAGCTTGGCTTGCCCAAAATACAGGAACTCAAAAGTGGAGCTGGCTCTATTTAGTGTAAATAGAGGCAAATGATCTTGAAGGACTAAGGGGTCACGCTAGGAAAGAGACTTCCGCTTCTTCTGGTCAGGAGCTGGGGGTCTGTAAGCACCTGAAAGCCAACCACACACCTCAGGGAACTTTCACCTCCCATGTGGCACTAACTCACTCTGTGGTTGCTCTCCATGATGGGTTTACACAGGTTGGGACCTCCACGTGGGCAACTTGGTGTGGAGATGGGAGTCAGGTGGGGACCCTGCTCAATCAGGGAGTGGAGCCTGGGAACCCAAGTTGGCTCCTAGCTCCCCTGACTACCACATGTTTCCTTCCCCCAAGAATGAAAGGCTCATAGGTGATTGGTAGTGGTATCTTGGTGGTAACCAGAATGCCCCTGCCCTGCAGGCCCATGCCTGTAATCAAGGTGGCCTCTCCCAGAGAACAGAAAAGCACAAAGGCCCCAGTCAGAGCTCAACAAGGGTGACCAGGCCTGCACAGGTTAGCTGGTTCCTCTACTCATTAACAAGTGAGGAAATGCTACGCAGCCTTGCCAAAACTATGAAAGGTTCAAGACCTTAGTACTTAACACTTTGAATGTAGTTCACCCAAACAACATTAGCATGTGTATCAGTCACTTAATGATGATACTAAAGGTTTGAGTTGGATGGCTTCATGAAGACCAGGCCTCAGCCGAATTTCTACCCAGTTCTGTCTTGGTGGCCAAACATGAGAACGGAGCACAGTGAGTTCAGTGAGGCCTGCAAGCATTGATGGGGAGTTGCTGTGTGGACTTGAGGCTATTTGGGAAATGTGAGCTGCAAGACGTTGGCTGCACCAAAGGCGTAGCCTTGGTGTTGGTGCTGCCACGGGCAAAAATGGTCCAGGAGGCCCTGGCCCAGCGTGTCTCTCTGGAAGAGCATACTGTCTCTTGGACCCCAACTGGGGTCAAATGGCATATTTCACTGTGGCCAATGAGCTGATTGAACTTTGCCTCTCCAAGCTTCTGTTTCCTCATCTGCAGAACACAGATGATGATTCCCAACTCCTGAAGCTAGGATGCAGAATAACAGAGACACTGTATGTGCAGAGTTTAACTCAGTACCAGGCATGATGTCGGCACCAGTCCACAGGAGGAGACATTCCTGGACTCATAGGGGGTAAAGGGACGCAGGTGATGAAGGCTCTGGCTGTCTGCATCCCCTCTCCACTTCTGAGGATAACCCCCAAGAACCCCGAGCAAAGAAAATGAAATGGAGGGCAAGCTGGGGGAAGGAGCTCTCTCTCTGCTTCCCCTTCCCCTCCAATTCCACACACAGCTCTGGAATAAGCAAGCCTCATTTTCTGGCAGAATTAGATGGACCAGCTTGGGCCTGAAGACTGGACATGGGAGAGCGGTCTCCTTCAGGAGACACGTGCTTTTAGGCCCATGTTCTTCACCGGGCTTCACTGACTCTGGTGAGTGGGCAAGACAGATGGGCAGATATTATCTTTATAATAGCTATCATGTGAATATTTATTACTATGTGTTTATTTCCTATGTGACGTTATGCTTCCTATGTGAGTTCCTTAGCCTCTTTGAGACCACAGTTATTTATGTATAACTTGGAGAAAATTATGTCTACTTAATATGGTCAATAGCAGTCTCATGTATATAAACAAGAACGGTGCCTTATGCAGCACACATATATTAAAACTATGTAAGATTTGCTGTTGTTTGTAGGCACTATTGTAGACACTATGCTAAATAAGTGTTTTATGTTTACCAGGAAAACCTTAAGGCATTGCCTGTTTTAATTCTCACATTGTAGCTCAAGGAATTGAGAAGGAAACACAACCCTAGATCACTGCCAGCACTTGGTACATCTGACTTGCAAAACTGACCCTTTAATTCCCAAACTGACCCTTTTATTCCCAAATTATGTTCCCATTCTCTAGTGGCTTATTAATGACGTCAAAGTAGGAGGCTGCCATCAAGTGTCACTTCAAAATCAAGCACTGTGACTGTGACATCCACAACCAGGAAACAGGTGGATGGCGCTGACCTTGGCTGTGCTGATCTGAGCTCCCCTGACAGGAGCTCCATAGGAAGCAAGGATTCTGAATTAAAGGCAGTTTGGGAAACATTGCTTTCATCCCTGAATTCACAGCTGAGGAAACGGAATCCAGAGTCAGGCTTGTGAGCATCACTCACCAAGTGAGAACATGGCCTGGCTCCTCAGAGTGACCCACACTGTCGCCCATCACTCTACCTGATCCCATTGCCCCTGGGGTCTACTTTCTTCAGGTCCTCTTTCTGATGGGCACACCATCCCCATAGCTACCTAAGTCCTCACCACGACTGGCTGATCCTTGTTTACTTGAAGATTCTGTTAATTGCAGACGACTCTGTCAATGCCCCACCGACACCAAGCCCTTGTGTTTGGCTTTCACATCCCGTGCTTCCTAATTCCATTCCTGGGGCTTAATTATGATTACACAGCTTTATTACATAGAGTTGATTTTAAGTAATGGCCCTAATTAAGAGTGAATTTTAATTAAGCTTAATTCAGAGCCTGCCTCCGATTGCCAAAGATTTGCAGCCTGAGCCGAGGAATTGCTGTAGCGCAGAACTCACACATGACTTCGTCTCCGCACTGCGGCTGCTGCTATTGCTGCGTCCACTGGCCGGTCCGCACCTGCTCCATCCATTCCTGACCCCTGGAGCACAGATCTTCAGCAGGCTGCAGGAGTAAGCTAGATTCCACCTTCCAGAGGCAAACCTAAACCCCATGAATAAGAAAACAGGAGTCACTTGGCCTGGAGGTGGGGAGCCTGGACCTTGAGGACACAAATTTATTAGACACATCACCCATCTTGCTTAACACTAAGGCCGCCCACCTTTCCCCAGCTGCTCATAAGACCCACTGTAAGATGAACAGACCCAGGAGGCCAGGGCACACAAGAAATGAGGACAGGGAAAGATGATGCCAGCCCTATTCTCAGTGCCCATGGTCTTGTTTCAGTGTGGCTTTTGAGAAAACAGCAATGAACGACCAGAGTGTAGCAGAAACCAGCCTCACTCTCTGCCTTTGCCATTGCACCAAATCTTGGAGGATCACAGTGCTATGCCAGTGCATTCTGGCACAGCCACAGGCACTATAGAGTCGGGGGAAATAAGTCAATTCATTTTTAAATGACATTCCATCCTACCTTTAGAACTGCCATAAAGTACTATTATTAGGGAGGCATTTTTACAAAGCAGTTAAAGCTTAACACCTCCAAATCAGAAACTGTTACCTTCAAAATGCCCAAGACCAAGGTCTGTCTTTTCTTTTTCAGATACAAGTTTACAAAGCTGAGATTTTTGTCTTTCATGCATTCCGAAGGACTGAGAGTTAGAAAGACAGCTTGTGATGTCACTGTAGGATGCAGTGTGAAGTGGAGTCCTGCCCTAATGCCACCTAAGACCAACTTTCATTTGCCCAATGCTGGAGATCACCGCTGAGCAAGGTAGCCCAAGGCTCCCCGCTTTCCCTGAAGACCACCCTGCATCACCATGTGAATGATACAATTCTACACAAGAGTCCAGGCCCTCTGAGCCCTGCCATGAGCCAAGGGCATGTGTGAACATTTTGGGGGGTGTTTCAAGTGAGAACATAGTGAACTCAATGCATTGTCTAAGGTTTGCCGGTGAAGTTTGCCTGACGGTAGAGGCTAGTGCTGTCTATCTACACTGAAAGTCATTGCCATGCTACATGTTGGCTAATGAGTTACCTGCCTTGGAAAAGCACCCACAGGAAAATAGGATTCAATTACCTTGAAAGTAAGAGGGGCGACTTCACTCACAAATGCTAAACTTAAAAGCTCAGTTTGAAAACAACCACTCAATTATTTCCCAGGCTAAGTTAAAAGGAGAAGGGGTGGGGGGACACAAGAGGAAAAGAGAAATCATGTCTCAACCCCTCCCATCTACTCCTCCTGTTGAGTGACTCTTCCTTAGGCTGGAAACAAGACAAGAGGGCTTGAAACACAGTAGACAAGCATCCTGTGACATTACTGATCCAGCCACAGAAACTTCCACTGAAAACTGGGTATCAACAAGACACTTTTTTCTACCCTAACCAACTGGCACAGACACCACCAGGTCTGGGCCTTCCTCCCCCAGCACAAAGATCAAACAGTGAAAAGATGTCTATTCTTTTTTCTAAGGGTTTGGGGGTAAAGTCACCACCAGATTCTTCAACTAAGCCCAAGGTGTTTAGCTGTTCCTGCTCAGCATCCTCCATCTTCTCCACCAATGAAACCCCACAGGAAGAGCAGAGGGGACACAACCTTGGTCTAAACACAAAGAAGTCCCAGAGACTTACCCATACTAAATAATGCAACCCACGCAACCACGCCATTACAGTCACAAACTCATTCATTTTGAGTATTTTCATCCTGCTAGCTCAAGGTAAGGTGTAGGAACAATGGTTTTGTGATCACCATGGATGGCTTCCCAAGACAGCTATTTTCTTCTATCACCGGTAATTGCACCCATACCTGCCTGGCAGTTGAATTCCTATGCTGAAAGTTATCCATAGTGGAACTTTAGGCCTTGGTCCCCTCATCTGTAAAATGGGGACAGCAGCGGCACCTACCTTGTAGGACTGTGGTGAGGGTTTAATGAGATAATGCTTAGCACACAGCAAGTGCTCAGTGAGTGGTCAATGGTTAACATTAACTCTGGCTCAAGCTTGTGGAGTGGTTTATCAGCAGCTCCTGGGTTGGCTGATGCAAGAGAGAGGATCTTGTGCTCAGGAAGGCCCACAGGAAATGATGAGAACTCAGCTCCTCCATGAACCTCAAAAAAGCATTGTGTTCTTGCTTGCTTTCCCGAGGACCCAGCTGGCAGGGCTGGGGGTGATGAAGCTCAGACCTGCTCCCTCTGATGATCATGTCGATAGTGGATCTCTTGAGGATGCTGGCAGGTACCATGTGCATCTCCCCAAACCTGCATGCATATGCACGTTCTTCCTTTCCGTGCATTGCCTCTTCACGTTTGGGCAGCCAGATCCCTGCAGATAGAATAGCTATCCAGGCTGAGACAAAACCCATTGCTGATCCCCGAGTGAGGCCCAGTGCATTTCAGCCTGGGGATTTATACCAAGCAGAAAAATCCACAGAATAGAAAAATGCAAATCAATTGTAGAATATAATATTATCATTGTCAACATGAAAGACTTTTATTTACTGCTCCTTAAAAGAAAATACACCATAGTGCCATTTGTTTCAGGGAATGCAAAAGAGGTTTCAACAACTAACAGGGCATGTTTCTGAGCAAAATATGCCCCATATGTGATGTTGGAACACATATTGTCAGTGGCCACTTGTGTGTCTGTGTTCTCGCAAACAAACCCATGACCTGGAGTCAGAGAAGGTCACTTCCAGCCTGCCTCTCTGAGCCACAGGCCATCTATTTGTCACTGTCCACAAATGAACCAGGCAACACTCTCAGACAGGCCATGGAACACGCACATCTCAGGATAAAATAGCTGAGCATCTGCTGGCTTTGCTTCCAGAGGTGCAGTGATGGAACTCAAATACATGAATGGCTCTGGGCAAAGGGATGTTATAGAGCCAAGCTGGGTGGGGAGCGCTTCTCTTCTCTAAGGCAGTGATTCTCAACCTGTGGGTCACACATCAGATAAACTGCCTATCAGGTATTTGCATTACAATTCATAAAAGTAGCAGACAATTACGAGGTATCAACGAAATAATTTTATGCTTAGTGGTCACTACATCTTGAGGAACTGTATTAAAGGTTCACAGCATTAGGAAGGTTGAGAACCACTGCTCTAGGGTACGTCCTTACAACAGCATACTCCCTCAAGTTCAAAATATCATTCCCCATGTTCTGTCTTGCATTTGGGTACAGACCACTGATTCTGTTTGTGGAATTGATTGAATAATACATCTTTTCTTTTATTTATGGTTTGGGTGTCTAACATGACACATCACAGCAAATATTTTATTTTTGAGTGGGTTGGGTCTAAATTTATAAAGTTCTAAACAACAGTAAATACCTTAGTGACATTTGATGTAAAATAATACATATTCTAAATGGTTCTCTCAAGAGTCTTTGGAAATATGCTAGGACAAGAGACCTAGGCCATTGATATCTGTAGGGATTGGCTCTAGAAATCCCTGCAGATGCCAAAATGCAGGGTTGTTCTAGTCCCTAAGATCAGATGGCATAGGGTTTACATGTATCTTATAAACACACTCCCATATAATTTCAATAATCCCTAATCCCTAACACTGTAAAGTATTAGACTGTGTTGCTAATACTGATAATAAAATAACTACATATGTTTGATACAAGTTTTCTCAAATATTTTTTATTCATTTTTGGTTGAATCAACAGAAGGAAAGCCTAAAGAAACAAAGACCAAATGCAATTACTACAGCCAGTTTTCCCATGGGCAAACAGAGGCTTGAGGAAGGTGAGGTGTAACCCAGCCTGTGTGTAGGCGAGCTGAGATACATACTGATGTCTTTCTTGTTCCAGAAGAATCCATGCAGATTGCCCCCTGCCCTGCCCTGCCCTGGAGGCAGCATCTGTGGGCATCACACTCTGTACTCACAGGGGAGAGGATTCACCATGCCTACTTTACAGTTGGGAAACTGATACTTGAGAGAGGAAGAACTCTAATCCATGCCATTTGGATACAAGGCAGCTTGACAGGGCCCTGAAGCTCAACACTGATTCTAGACAGTGTGAGAGCTCAAGGACATTACAGTGGCATGCCTCATGCCCCTCCCTTGTGTTCCGTGAGTATCATGACTTCAAGCAACCAAATCAGTGACCTCACTTCATAGGCTCACGTTCCTTTTTCTGTTTTCACTTGCAGCTCTTGTGGACAGGGAATGCCTCCATGTGTGAGCAGGCAGCTCAGAGAAGTTCTCTTGGCAGCCTCAGTCAAGTGTGCTCTCGCACTCACGGTGAACGGGAGGGACCATGACAACCAGAAGCAATTGAAGGGGAAAAGGAAAAAATCCTTTCTCACAGAGACAGCTGCCCTCCCTGCCCACTCCTTGGGGGGGGGTAGTGAAATGCATCTTCCTTCTGACTCAGTCCGTACTCACCCACCACTGACACCCTCTCAGCTTCCCCGAAGTGTCCTCAAAGCCAGGATAGGGTCCAGAGCATAGCATATTCATTAGTTTGCTCTTGCCCAAAGGGAGCAAAATAGAAGATTCACTCACTGAGGCAACAAACCCCAGTGGCCAGTGAAAATGGCTAGCACTGTGTCATGGGCCAGGTAGTCAGAAGAAGGGAATACAGATGGTCCCTGACATTGGTGGAGAACAGACATGAGTCAGATGAAGAGATCAGCCAAGCCACCTGGAAGACTGGGTTAAGTTAAGAAAATGGACCCCAAAGGGCAACCAACATTATGTACAGAGCCCCTTGAAAGGCTTCCCTGTGGAGGTGACATTGAACTGAGATCTGACCCTAGGAAGACCCGGTGACAAGTTCCAGGAGGGCTAGTGCCAAGCCTTGGCCATGCTTTGGATGGCCACTCACACCAGAGTTTCCATGATGATACCAAGGTCACACAGTCCAGACTCAAATTTCAATCAACAATGAATCACAGCCACCCAGCAGTCTGACAACCCACACCCCAAACCTCCACCTAACCCACCACACCCACAATGACAGTTTGTTTGAGCAACAGAGAGGAGATTATTCCAAAATACACTTGGTTAAAAAAAAAAAAACCCTCCACAGGGAGGGTGAGGTTTTCCAGCTTCGACTTTCAACAGCTAGCAGCATTGGTGTTCAGGACTTGCACCTGCTGAAAGAATTTGGCCCCAGAGTTAATGCCTACAAACTATTCTTTAGCTAATTCCACATGAACGGGAGGAGGGGTGGTTACTAAGAGGGGAGGTGGGAGGCAAGTCCACTAGACGCACACTCTCACACACCAGTACTCTGCCTGGGGAGTTTCCTTCAGCCCCAGGAGGAAGAGATGGAAAGCTCCATCTTAATAACCAAGGACATTAGGTCACTAAGAGGCAAACACCTTCCTCAAGACCACATAACCATAAGTGGCAAAGGTGAAGCTAGCCATAACTAACCAATAATTATCCATTGCTAATTAACCAAATGTATTGATCACTGCAAAGGTTCTAGGTAACTGGGTAGGGGGTTAAGGCAGCATGATTTTGTTGGATTTCCAACACATCTCATTCTTGTTCTTATCTGTCTCACTGCTATCCTGCAATAGTATACTATAAGTATCTGCTTATAGTATTGCTACCCCATTTAGCAGATGAGAAGACCGAGCCTAGGAGACGAAGCAGTTCATTTTGTCAATCAGCTCTTATGTGGTAAAGTGAGGATTCAAACTGAGGTGAGCCCAGCCACTTTCAGAAAGTGACTCATGCAAAGAGAGGGAAAGATGGAGACATTTCACATTTAAGGAGATTAGGAAATAAGATACAAAACCTGACTCTGGGTGGGATGTCATACCGCAGGGAAACTCACTGTAAAGATCAGTGCTCAGCTAACAGAAGTAGAATGTGAGCAGAAGATTTGAATTTTTAAAGTCACATCAATTTTCAAACTTACACAGTGATAACCAGTGTAAGGGAATGTCTTCATCCTTAGAAGCTCACAGGGAAACATTCATGGATACAGGGCTATGTTAACTGCAGCTCTCATATTGCTCAGGAAAAGTGTCTGCTATGTACGTGTGTGTGTGTGTGTGTGTGTGTGTGTGTGTGTGTGTGTGTACAAAGAGAAAACAGATGAGATGAAATGTTCACAGTGGACCAATCTAATGAGCATACTCATGCTTCTGAAGTTATGACCCAAACACACTTACGAGATAGGAAAAGGAAAAGTTGGCAGGTTCACAATGAACTCATGGGAATTCCCTGAATCCTACTCCATGGATAGTTTCAGCTCATTCCTGACTCTTCATCCCCTGTTCTGCTTCTCTCTGAAGTTCCTCCATGTCTAATTCATCTCTTCATCTTTGTGTGTCCAGTTTTTAAATGCATGTAGCCCTGAAAGCTATTCATCATGGGTTCCTAAGGCGCTGGAGTGTGGAATGTGGAATTCACTGCTGGCTGAGAGCCTGTTTCTGGGTGAGTTCATCCCCTGAGGGGAGAAGAGCATTGTGGGATGAAGAAGTGGCAGGTGTGAGGCATGACAGAGCGATGAGGTGGACAAATTGCACAGCCTGAAAAAAGTGAGGACTGAAAGTAAATAAACCCTCACAAATTAAAAAATAATAGTGGGATGTGGAGATATGACTCAGCAGTTAGGAACATTTACTGTTCTTGCAGAGGGTCCAATTTCAGTTCCCAGAATCTGCCTCAGGTAACTTACAGCTACCCGTAAAACCAGCTCCAAGGGATCCAAGGTCCTCTTCTGCACTCACACATACATAGACATCCCCCCCATACACATGCACACACACACGCAAATACAAACATGTAATTAAAAAGTAAAAATAAACGTTAAGCATTTGTAATGAGTGGTGATTGTTGTTGCTCAAGCCAATATCATCTGTGGCTTACCTTTTGGGTTAGAGATGCTACTCAGAGAAAAATAGAAATAAACAAAACTGCAGAATGATATTGTAGGTCTGTCTATACTAAGCACTAAATGGTAAAAGTAATATCTGAATTAATGGAGACATTTTCCCATGTAAAGAAGCACATGAAATTTTCACTCTTGCTCATTGTCAGAGGTAGAACAGAATGAATAATTTTGTGTAAATTAATTAACAAAAATTAATTAAAAAATTAACTTATGACATTTTGGAAAGTGATACTTTTAGAGATGCTAGAAAAATTAATAACAGTTTGTCATAGTGGTGCACACCTGTATCATCGAACACTCAGAAGGCTGAACAGTAGGTTCAAGAGTTTAAAGCTAGCCTGTGCTATACAGCCTGTCTCAACAACAAAATATTGGAAAATAAGCTGAATGTCCAGAATGAAGGAAAAGACCAAGTAAATGATGGCATTCATATTGATGGAATATTAAAATGATTAGGAAGAATATTTTTGCTGTGGACTGAACTGTGCCGTAATGTACACATTGAAACCCTCACTCAGCCTCTCAGGGTGACCGCATCAGGAATGAGGCAGTTAGTCAAGGTGAAGTGAGGCTGTGAAGGTGGAGCCCTAGTCTGACACTCTACCACACAGGACAGAAGGTGAGCCATTTGCAAACTCCATCAGAAGCCAAAGTGACCAACAAGTTGAATGTGGACTTCCTAGCCTCCAGAGCTGAAACAAATGAGATTCTGATGTTTAAACCACCCAATCCATGGCATTTGTCTGGCAGTCCAAACAAACTATTACAATTCTCTCACCCAAAAAGCAGTAAGTAAAAAAAAAACAAGCTCAAAACTAAAATGTATGTGTTGTATCTCACAGCAATAGGAGATAAAAGTTCAGATTCCTAACTCACAGTCCCATGCTGGGCCCACAAGATTTTTGTCAGGGTCACTGACCTCCTTAGCCATGCTCAGAATGACACCATTCACCATCATTTATCAAGTGCTAAGTGCCAGGTATGGCAGAACAGTCTCTACACACACCATCTCACCTAATGTCCCCGAACAGGTGGATATAACCACTCTCATTTCAGAGACATTAAAACCAGAGACAGAGGCCCAAGTCCCACAGCAAATGAGTGAACAAAGCCCCAGTCTGAACTGAAACTTGTCTGAATCTACATCACACTCTTCAGGTCTATAGACACACACAATGTCAAAGTGGTCCACAGTTTGCCTCTCCAGCTGCGAAATACACTGATTGTCCATGGATACGGCGGCAGGCATGCCCCAAGTTGAGTGTGATGATTTCCTAGTCTCTCCTCTGTGCCCCTGGAGCAGCTCTCCTGTGCTGGGATAGTAACTTATTTCTTGAGGAGTGTCTTCAGAAAGAACTCATATTGTTTCCTTCCTTGGGACCTCTGGTGCCTTACGAGCAGCCACAGGGAGTCTAGACATGGTTGGCAATATACCAGATGCTGTAACTAGCATCATCAGATGTTCTGACTTCCCAGAGTGGTGGTGTCCTTGTCAAGGGCCCGCTCCTACTCCCTGGCTATAGCTCCTCACACATGGGGCATGAGAAAGGCTGCAGCAGACAGCTCATGAGAGTCTTCTTCTAGAAGCTTCTTTGGAAGGCTCCATCACTGCCTCCTATTGAAATCATGTTATGTGTTTTGTATCTCCCTGAAATCATCTTATTTTGACCCACATTTAAGCGTATCATCTCTGATGCCCAGAATGCCCCTCGACTTACCTCCAGCTTTTCCTGCTGTTTATTTATTCTTTTTTGCTGCATCCCCATGGCAGTCTTTGCTAAACCCTACATGACAGCTATGGCACTAAAGGGCATCACCAGGGGCCTGACTTCACAACCATCTTAATCTCTTTGGAAAGACCTCTTCTCTTCCATGACAGGGTCTTTGTGGGTCCATGTGGGTCCTGATCCCTCTGCTATTGTCTATGACCTAGCACAATCATAACTTGGGAAATATTTATGGATGGATGAATACAGAAAGAAGTAATTTTAAACTGAATTTCTCTGCCTACTGATGACAGCTTTGCCTTAAGCTCCTGCCTCTGTAATGTAAGAGGCCATTCAGAAAAGATAATTCACATCCTGGTTTTCAGACCAATTTCTAACTCCACATCAGTGATTCACTCTGGTTTTAAGAATCTTGCCTGCTCTCCCTTGACTTCGATTTCTTCATCTGAAATATGCATTGGTTCTGTCTCAGTCTCGTAGCCCTATTGTGAAGCTCAAACAGCACAGGAACTCTAATACTCTTCGACTTCAGTGACCACCAAATGGATGTTAGCTCTAAGATTAGGATTCCCTTCGGGGAGTCGGCTGCGACATTTTGTCTCCTAGGAATATCAGAAACTACACCCATAAAATCTCACCAACATGATGCCTAAACATGAGCTGAACAGGGACAATAGAAAAGCTAAAGTGGACAAGGAGGGGGATGGCTAACCAGGCTTCAAACCTAGAAATAAACTATAGGCAATTAAGGAATAATAAGAGCAGGAGAAATAGTCTTCCCTAGGGGAGAGCACACCAACTGATTATCTAATACCAAACGGTCAGCCTTGAAAACACACATACAAGTAACATTAACAAACCGAGCAGGTTGTAATTAGGAATATATAGCTATATATCAACAGATAATAAAAATAACAAACAATAGACAAATAACAAATAATAAAAAAAATAGAGCTCATGAATTTGAAAGAGTGCAAGAAAGGGCGTATTGGAGAGTTTGGAGGGAGAAACGGAAAAGGAAAAATTATGCAATTATATTATAATCTCAATAAAATTAAATAATTTAAAAAATACTTTGATATGTATAACATTGGGTCTGGCTAATTTTGTCATGTGATGCTATTTATTTGCAAGATTTTTAATAATAAAGTTAATCAAATTAAAAACAAAGATTAGAATCCCTGATGCTACCATCATGTTTACCGTCCTTAAAACCATATTGAAATGTCAAAGACTCAAGCATAGATGGTCAGGGGCTGCTGCCATGGAAACCCGACTAAACACCTGAAATGTAACTGCCTCTTCAACCAGATGTTGGCTCTGTTATAGTGTCTGGGAATCCACAAGCAGGGGCTATCTCTAAAACAGGATTTCTGTTTCTATTGTCAAGAAGAAATCTGATTAGGGAAAAATAAAACACAGCATTTAAAATTTCTGGTCATCTGGCATCCAGAAGAAGACAGGTGTGAACTGATGAATTGGATGTAAAATCTGGAGTCAGGTGAGATAATCATAAGGTCTAGAAAGTGGTCCCCTCCTCCCTTGGCACGGTTACCAATAGAAACTAACTCCCAAGACATAGAGTCCTGTAGACTTGTGTGTCACAGCTGCAGAGCCTCAGGTGGAGAGGTAGAGTGTATTCAGACATGTCGCCTTCCACCCAGCCCCACAGCTCACCAGCTGCATCACCTTGAGCAAATGACCTACCCTCCATGCCTCAGTCTCTTCATTTGGGACACACAATAATGATCGTACTCACCTCACAGGGGCTTCATGGGAGGAACAAGTGAGTTAATGCTTGTAAAATGCTTGGAAGAGTGACTTCTTCAAAGTGTTAAGTGAAGTAAATAATTTGAGGCTAACTCAAAAAAGAGAGAGGATTAGAGATTGTAACCTCAGGGCCTCCGGGACTATTCTGCGTTTTCGTTTCAAAGTTTTATTTCAATATTGGTTCAGAAGGGTGGGAAGGAGGCACAAAGAAAATCCTTTTTGTCCTTCCTGTCATTGGCAATCCCTGTGGGGGAGAAATCAATGAGAATTTGATAAACAGTTTGCAGTCCTCCGTGGAAAATCCCTAAAACTGATTTCATGAAGATCCTTGACTTTCTAGTCATCTTTAAAGCAGACAAAAATAAACGTAGCTTCTCTTTAAGGTAGTGGGAAGTGAAATTTCATTATTTTCAGTAATAATACTTTTAATGTTACATAAGAGCTTTTTTAAAACATAAAATACAATAGTGTTATTCACTATAATAACCAGAAACAGAATGAAATGGCATCTGAAGAGCTCAAAACGTACCTGGCCACCTCATCCACCTTCTAGGTAGACCCAGTCCCATTGTGCTGCAGAGTCGGGAGCACCTGACTAGACTGAGTGACTTACATCGTTCTATATGAACTGCCATTCATGAGCAGGTGATTCCATTGACTCTGAACCTGTTTCTTTGTCACTGGGATGGTGACATTAATGTCAAGATTGTGGCACGTTGTGTTAATGAGTGAGTGAAAGAAATGAAGCCCTGGCATGGCAAATGGCGCATGTTTGGGGGCATTCTCACCTCATATGGCTAATTTCGAAGGCTGGATGGGTGAAAAGGAAGTGCCTTGAACTCCCATGTTGTGGGGTATTATTTTCAACAGGATGCATCTGTGAAGGAATGATCATTAAATTTTTACAGCCAGATGCTCTTTACAGAAGCAGATGACTTGATTGATTGATTGACTGACTGACTGACCGACTGATTGGTTGGTTGGTTTTTGAGGCTACAGTGTTGGGGATGGAAGACAGGGCTTCGCGCATGCTAAGCAAACACTCTACCAATTGAGCTACATCACCACCAGGATTTTCTCTCTAATCAAGTCTTCCAGCTGGAAACCACTAAATGCATGAAACTACTAGAGAGAGCCAGGGATCCCACAGAAGACAGCCAGGAAGTCATCTAGAGCTATCAGGGCTTGGACAAAATGAATCTGAAGACATTTGAAATGGTTCCCACTAGCCAAAAATGGGACAAATTGGGCAGCAATGTAGATAATAATACAAAGCATTAGAAACTATTAATGATGCTCCAATCCATGTGTTTAGAGAAAGAAACTAAAAAGGACCACTTTAGCAAGATTTTAGGGATCTGGCTATTTTTTCAAAACTAGGAAATCAGAGAAGAGCAAACCCTATTCCTATGTCAACAAGTCCTATGTAATATTAAATACAATATTTCAGGTCTGGTGTGTTGTTGCATGCTTACAATCCCAGGACTCAGAAGGTGGAGGGAGAGGGATTCCCAGTTCGATGCCAGCCTGAGCTGCATAGTGGCACTCTGTCTGAAAGCTAGGACATTTCTCTGGATGGGAGGATTAAAGTTAATCAAAGCAGTAGGAAGTAGAATATGACACTTTCATACATCCCTAGTGAAATCAGTGGCATAATGGTTCTAGTTGATGGCCATCCAGAGACTCTCATGTCACTAAAGACAGTCAGACTTTACATACCAGAGAGGAAGCTGCTGTGGGATGTTCTGTATGGCAAATGTGTTGCTAATAAAACACTGATTGGCCAGTGGCTAGGCAGGAAGTATAGGCGGGATTAACAGAGAGAATTAAAAGAACAGGAAGGCGGAGGGAGTCACTGCCAGCCACTGCCAGGACAAGCAGCATGTAAAGATGCTGGTAAGCCACGAGCCATGTGGCAAGGTATAGATTTATAGAAATGGATTAATTTAAGATAAGGACAGTTAGCAAGAAGCCTGCCACGGCCATACAGTTTGTAAGCAATATAAGTCTCTGTGTTTACTTGGTTGGATCTGAGCGGCTGTGGGACTGGCAGGTGAAAGAGATTTATCCTGACCGTGGGCCAGGCAGGAAAACTCTAGCTACAGGAAGCCATGCTATCAAAAGACAAAATACAGTATCTTGTGATACCTCAGGATCTAATGTTCAAACTACAGATAGTGCAGGAATGAAGGGGTATGACAACCTCACAGAGATACAGTGAGCAAGACTGAGAACCCACACAGCAAGAAGTCTCTTTATTAAAACATCAGTGACAGAGAGATAGACAGAGGAGCAATTTATAGATTATGAGGCTCCGTCTGTCTGTCTATCTATCTGTCTATCTATCTGTCTATCTATCTATCTATCTATCTATCTATCTATCTATCTATCTATCTATACCATTTATAATGTATGAATCTTTTTGAATCCCAACTGAAATTATCGTGTGTGTGTGTGTGTGTGTGTGTGTGTGTGTGTGTGTGTGTGTGTATGCGTGTGTGGGCATGTGTGTGTTTCAAAGATAAAAAATTTAAACCAACTGAATACTTGATATTAAATAAATGTGTTACATTTTAGGGATGAAGATGATATTTGAGTTATTTGAACCGAAATCAGCTTCACAGAGCATAAAATAAGTCATTTAAAAACTAACAAATTGACAGTATTCAGTACATTCAAGATGTTATACATTTGTTTCCATCTAGTTCCAGAACGTTCATTTATTGTAAAATACAACTCATTCCATCAAGAAGTTGATTCCCACTTCCCCTGACGCCACCCCAATATATTGCTCTCCATGGCTGCCTTATTCTGGACATTTCTTATAAATGGATGGTATAAAATGTTTCCTTTGTGTCTTACACCTTTCACTTAGCACATTTTTGAGATTAATTCACTGTATGGCATGTGTCAGTTCTTGCTTTTAATGACTGAATGGTAATCCGGCATATAGTTACACTACAGTTTATTCATTCATTTTCTAACAGACCTTTACTCCACTCTCATATTTTAGTTATTGTGTGGTGTTGTTATGAACAGGTGTGTACATGGATGTGTTTGAGCACCTGTTTTGAATTGCTTTGGATACATGCCTACAAGTGGAGTTTCTAGATGATTCTGTTTAACTTTTTGAGGCTCCACCAAACCATTTTTCACAGAAGCTGTACATTCCCAGGCCGTGGGACAAGGATCCCCATATCCTTGTCATTTCCCTCAGTATTTTTCAGGGTCTTAGCATAATCATCCTATTGTGTATAAAGTGGTTTGAACTTACATTGCCCTAATGACAGCTGATGTTAATCTATGCTCTCTACTTGGTCATTTTTATTTCCTCCTGGATAAATATCTATCCAAGACTCTTTAAAATTAGTTGTTCCTTTTGATTTTTGAGTTATAAGAACTCTATTTTTCTGAATATTAGACCTTTATTAGGTATAGAATTTGCAAATAGCCTCTCTTATTCTGTAAATTATCCTTTGAACTTTCTCAATAATGTTGTTTGGTATATAAAGGTTTTTACAACAAATAAAACAACATTTGCTGCTTACTGGTATTTTGGTACAATATCTAATAATTCATTGCCTAACTGAAATTTCCTTCTGTTGTTTTGTTCTAAGAACTACAAACTGTGATCTCCTACGTATGAGCTCTTAATCCAGTCTGAATTTGTGTGCGGTAGGAGGTAAATTTTTGTTGTTTTACATATAGGCTGTTTCATAGTAAAAGTTCTCATTTGTAGAAACACAACATGCTTACAGATGAATGGAAATGTTGACTTAAGAAAATCATTTTGGAAAGGAAGATACAGGTAAAATAAGATTGCTCATGAATCTGTCATCACTACAGTTAGAAAATGAGCTAATGGGATTCATGATGCCAGTCTGTCTACCTCTATAAATGTTCTTAAGAATTGTCCATGCTGCAATGAGGGCATCATTTATTAGAGAGTATCTAGAAATAGTTGCAGATGAGAATGCATGATGTCTGAAATTCATTTCAAAGTAACTTTGATGAGGGAATGAGGTCTTATTCAAATGAAATAGATTGCTCATAAACAGATGGTTATTGAGAATAGACATGGGTTCATTTTTCTGATCTGTCTTTTTCTTTGTATATTTGGAAACAAATCACAGTTTTTAAAATGCAGTGTGTGATTCATTGCCTAACAGCAAGAATCTTTCCAAATGAACACAAGAGGAGTCGGGCCGTGGGGCAGCGTTGGTAGCTGGTATTTATTGTTCCTGAGAGCCAGTAAAAGCCAGAAGGTTTCCAGGCAGAGGGGCATATTTCAGGATTTCTTCCAGGAGGAGGTGTAACATTTGATTAAGACTTGATTACTGAGCATTACGTTCCTCAAGCAGATGGGAGAAGAAAGGGTAGCCTACATACAGGATCTTAGGAGGCAAAAAATTAGAACATTTTAGAGGAATCTAATATAGGTGGATTCCAGGAGACTGGACAATGGATATGAGGGATGGACTTTGAATACCATGTTAAGCATGGGCCTTTGACTAAGCTACGCTGAAAACTCAATGGTCCAGGGCTGATCTAAAATCTTTGGGCTGTAAGCATACTGTGTATGTTTGAATTCAGCTGACGGTAATAGAAAATGAACTCAGGGGACTTTAATTCAAAATCTGGATTCTTGGAACTGTAGAGAAGGCCCAGTGGTTGAGAGTTCGTACTGTCCTTGCAGAGGACCCAGGCTCTATTCCCAGCAGCTACCTCTTGGGTGGCACGTGTGGCTTGTAACTCCAGTTTCAGGGGATTTGATGCCCTCTGCCCCACTCAGGTACCTACATGAGTGTGACACACATAACCTCATACACACACACACACACACACACACACACACACACACACACACACACTTCTTAAAAGTCTGAATTCTTGAATTTATTGAAAATTTAGGTGATGTCACAACACAAAGGCTAAGTTCTCCCATGCAGCAGCTGCCCGCTGCTGATGGTGGCTGCTCTAGACTGTTCTGGTTCATTCGGTATTCCCCGCCTCTGTCATCGGCACACAAGAGTAAGGTCAAGGCCGTTTAACTTATCATCACAATTTAAGCAAAATAAGTTTTTCCCTTTTTATAATAAAGTAATATTTTCCTGCAATTTATTTTGTCCCCACTAAAAGGGAAAAAAATGGAATATGTGCACAGAAGTTTAAGCACCTCGATAAAGATATTCATGAAGCCATGTTCCTTTGTTTCAGGGAATACGACTTTACTCTGATCTGTTTGACATGCAGGGGTAACTTTGGGTAAAAATGCCACTTCAGATACAAAGCAATAACAATAATGTTGCCCACATGTATAGGATGCTCTTTCTGACGCTTCTTGTGTATTTCAGAATGTCCTCCTTCTGAAGATCTTCTATCTCCATCTTACCAAGGAACTAACTGATTGAAGGCTGCACTGTTCTGTTCCTAGGCCAGAGGTTATGACTCAAGTCAGTTAGACCCCAGAGTTGCAAACTAGCAGGCCACACAGTGGCCAGAAAGTCATGACTGAGAACTGCAAGGTTTCTTCCGGAGTTTAGAAGGAATCCCTCTCCCCATACACTCCTTCCTTCCCTCCCTAGCCTGGAACACCCTGGCTAGGCCTGCCTTGAATCAGAGTTTGGAATCCTTTCCTGGGTTTCAAAGGGTTCTGAGTACGGAAGAAGTGAAAATATAGAAAAGGGATTGGAGGACCAAGAAACAGCTGGGCAGTCCGGAGACCACATGGTGCAGCATCCAACTCCTCAGAAGCTCTCTCTGACCTTCTCCCCAGGCAGCTCTTCAGTGTGACCACCACACAGTATGTCCTGACCAGCTGTGCCAACAGCTACCGGCTTACTTCACTGAAGGCTGTGACTCTGACACCTCCCTGTATGGCAGATCCAGCTTGACGCCTTGTACTCAGGAGGCATCAGAGAAATCTTTGTTCAAACAATTAATACACCCACTTGTCATCAGATTCCCTTGGAGGTTTCCTTGGGTGGTGGGGGACACTGAATAAATATAACATTTAATGTCCTTCACTTCTCAGAGTGCTGTTAGGAGCTGAGGGTCAGGACCGGAGCAGGTGAGAGAACACCAGGCCGTGGCTCCAAAGAAGGCACAGCTCTCAGGTACCCCTGTTCCCTCCCCATCTGAACGTGGGGTCCTCATGCTCTGGGGCCCTATGCTCTTCTCTTGCTTTGTCTTAGTCTCTGCTCAGCAAAGCACCTTTCTCCTTAGAACCCTGGATTCCAGATGTGAATGTCTAGAACCACCTATGGAAAATACTGTCACTGCCCATGTTCCACAAAGTGTTTTCCTCTTAATCCTGTTTAGGATGCCACCTTGAGTCTTTCCCACCTTCCTTCCCCAACCTGGGTCTGCCTCTGCCCTGGGTGTGTGCTCTCTAGGCAGATCTGTGAAGCCAGCACTGCCCTGTCCCATCTTTCTGTCAAGTTCTTCAGACGAGGACCGACACTTTACCCCGGGCCAAACAAACATGATTCTTTTTTCTTTCCTTTTACATGATATCACAGTGAGGTATCATTGTTTCTTAGGACCTTACGTTTTTATTCAGAATGTTAGCTAAGACAGGCATGTAGACAGGTTACATGGTAGCACCTGAGAGCTGTGGTAAGAATAATGGCCGTCCTAAGAGGACGGACACCCGAACAGGAGTAGGTGGCCAGGAAAGGCTTTTGAGATCAGAGAGAGATGTGCAGACATTGTGCATGCCTGGATCTGATAAGCTGGTCTTCTAAGTCTTTCTTCAAGTTGCTAATAATCATGAGAACAGGACCAAGGCTGAGCCTCATGGCAACTTGGAAACAATTCCCATCTGAAAATGTCATCCTGATGAATATGGATAAAAGGCTGAAAAACCTGCAGTTCACTTTGTCCATGACAAAATAAAAACAAAGAGACAAACAAAACAAAACAGAGAAGCAGACCTTCTTTCAAATTTTACATTTATTTGTATTCATTTATTTTCTCATTTATTTTTGTGTGTACAGGTGCCACAGTTAATGGGTGGAGGTTGGAAGACAAGTGCAGTTGGTTCTCTCCTCCCACCATGTGGGTCCTGAGAATCAGACTCAGGACCTCAGGTTTGGTAGCAAGCTCCTTTACCTGCTGAGCCATCTTACCAGGTCAGGCACACCCTTCTAACCAGAGGAATTAGAAACAGACCTTCCTCAAAGAGTTCCAGTGCCCCTCTTTCCCTTCTGTCTCCTTCTCTTTCTCCTCTTTCTCCTCCTCCTCCTCCTTCCTCTTCCCTCCTGGTGTCAATGTACCTAACTATTGAAAAGCGCTTTCAGTTATTAGAGTATAATTTTGTAGTTTTCTTCCTTTGCTCAACGATAAAAGGTAAAGCAAAAGAGAAGAGGGGTGGGCTAGAAAGACAGCCGAGCAGCAGAGCTCTTGCCTAGCATGTGCAAGGCTCTGGGTTCAACCCCCACTTATCAAACCTAACTAAATAAACAGGACAAAGAAAAGAGGAGAGGGAGGAAGCCATCACACAGCCAAACACAAAATGAGCCTGCTATTCAGGGCTCTTTTGGCCTGCTATTGGCTCAGAGGGCCAATATGTTTCTGGTCAGAACCTCACAATTCCACAATTAAGGAGCTTGCTGCTGTTTATCAAACTTCCAAACTTCAGAGAGCTCTCAGCTGCTGGGAGTTCTGTTGGCTCTTTATTAAGGAAACAGCGCCCCCTGCTGTTACTAACAACCACATCCAAACCGTGTAGGCGTGAACTTGAGCTGCTGGAATTCTCTGGGCCCCAGGGAAGTTTGGGGAGCACTCTTTATGGGCATTTTGTTTCGTTTTTAATTATCTTGGAGAAAAAAAATAATTATCTTGGTGCTGAGAATTTTAGATGTCAGGAGAAGAATTATTTATCATCGTAATAATTAATACCAATAATTTTCAAACATTATGAGCCAAGTATTGGGTTTTTATTATATTATTTTATTCAGGTATCTCAGAGTAAAACCTGTTATACCATCCTGTGGTTTAGAAAACTGAAAGCTGGTCGCTTGGTATAATTCCTCAGGCAGATCCCACATGTTTTTTTTTTTTTAATAAAAAATGCACTCTCACTGGATCGGAGCCCGCTTGGTGGAGTAGTCTGGCTGGCCAGTAAACCCCAGGGATCTCCCTGCCACCCTGCCCAGAGCTGGGATTATTGTGCCCACGTCTCGAGACCCCCAAGCAAGACCACCACAGAGCCAATATCCGATGTAAAACACACAGGGGCTTATTGATAACAAGCAAGCCCGAGCTTGGTCTATGTCCAGCATCCGGCACAGCAGGTGGAGGAGGATGGCCCCGAGCTCTCAGGGTGAGGGGTTTTTAAAGGGAAAAACCACAAGCAAGGTGGTACAAGCCTTTGTGTCATATGATTGAGTGAGGGTATGTAACCTTTGAATTTACTGGTTGGGGGTTACAGTTATCATTTTTGGGCAGGCCTGGACAAGTCCCAGGCTCTCTCCTTGAGCTGCCATGGAGGCTGGCTGGCTGCACATTCACATTGATCCATGCATGCAGCTCTAAGTTGGTGAGGGGTCCCAGATAGTAAACAAATGGCTGAACCTTGAGCAGTCAGAGTACGTGCAGAAAGGGAGCTGCAAGGACTATGTCTTTTGTTCATGGCCCTTCCAGAAACTGCTTGCTCAAGTCTCAGGAAACTGAAATTGAGGCCCAATCTCTGAGAGAAGACTGAGCAGCCTGTTATGGCATCTGCTTGGTCCTTTCAGGATTATATGCATGAGCCTCTTTTTTTTTTTGTTTTTTTTCTTCACATGGGTTCTGGGGATTGAACTTGGGACCTTACACTTGCATGGTAAGGACTTTACCTACTGAGCCCTCTCCCTAGCTGTGCCCAATGTTTTTACTTGGATTACTTCAGTCCCCCGGAATTCAGTGAAATGGGCATTAATACAGCAGGTGGAAAAATAGCTTCTGAGAATTCAACCAACTTGGAGTTGATTGGTGGGAAAGCCTGGGCTTAAACCCAGCTCTCCCTGATGGCAAAGTCATACTTTTTAAAAGCAGGTATTTGATGAAACACTATTTTTTAAAAACTTACATTAAAACCCCTGAGAATGAAAATAGTGGGATGTAAGTAACTTTGTCCAGGGGCAATCGGATAATCCACTACAGTTTGAGTTTTACCATTTCCCTGCTCATCCCATGATCCAAAAGTATGTTTACTGAGCATCTGTGCTGTGCTAGGCTTTTTTTTTTTTTTGTAGAAAACCAATAGACTGGTGAGGAGCAAGCCAGCATGATAAAACCTACCTTCATGGAGCCTATAGTTGGGGATGGAGAGGTCAAGGGGTCCTCTATTTAGCAATGGGAGCCGATCCCATGGAGGAACGCTGCACACTGGTCAGCTCCTCCATGGCCTGCTCAGTGTGCTTTCATGTATAACCCAGCACTGTCTGCCCAGGGTTGGCACCATCACGGTGGGCTGGATTCTCCCACAGCAATCATCGATCAAGAAAATACCCTACAGACAGGCCAATATGGTGGAGGCCCTCTTTCAACTGAAGTTCCCTTTTCCCAAGTTGACAAACAAACAAACGAACAAAACTCCAGCACACAAGGGGTACAGAAAGCTAACAACACTGTACAGAAGTGAGAGGGACTGAGAAACAAAGCAAAATTCACACCTCCTCCCCACAGTCAGCAAAACACTGCTCCAAGTTTTAAGTTTCAAACGCTTACCTTTCTTTGATTGACTCACCTCCCAACCCACCTGTCCTTCACTGCTGACTGTCCCTCCCCTTGACCATTCACACATGCTGCTCCTTCTCCTGACTGTCCCTGCC
>CABHPQ010164857.1:5758-17769 GCA_902168405.1 Peromyscus aztecus | reverse complement strand
GCTGCTCCTTCTCCTGACTGTCCCTGCCCTTGACCATTCACACATGCCTCTCCTTCTCCTGACTGTACTGCCCTTGACCATTCACACATGCTACTCCTTCTCTTGGCTGACGTCTACCTTGTCTCCATCTAGACTTCTCTGCTCTCCAGCCTTCTAGGACATTGCAAATAGTCACTTCCCCAGCCAGGCCTTCCAAACACTTTCATGTCACTTTAGACAAAACTCCCTTCCCTGCGCTTGATCCCAACTAGAAGGTCTCCTGGAGTTTTGCATTGTTTCTCAGTTCCTCTCACTTCTGTACAGTGTTGTTAGCTTTCTGTACCCCTCGTGTGCTGGAGTTTTGTTCATTTGTTCGTTTGTTTGTTTGTCAACTTGGGAAAAGGGAACTTCAGTTGAAAGAGGGCCTCCACCATATTGGCCTGTCTGTAGGGTATTTTCTTGATTGGTGATTGCTGTGGGAGAATCCAGCCCAACGTGATGGTGCCAACCCTGGGCAGACAGTGCTGGGTTATACATGAAAGCACACTGAGCAGGCCATGGAGAAGCCGACCAGTGTGCAGAGTTCCTCCGCGGGATCTGCTCAAATTTCTGCCTCCAGGTTCCTGCTTTGCCTTCCCTTAATGAACTCAGGGCACATAAGCCTGATTAACCCTTTTCTTCCCCAGGTTGCTTTTGGTCCTGGTCTTTATCACAGCAATAGAAAGCAGACTAAGGCACCTGAGCTCCACAGTCACAGATTTTGAGCTCCACAGCCACAGATTCAACCAACCATGGATTGAAAGTACTCAGAAAAACAACCTGTGTCTGCCCTGAGCATACAGACTTTTTCTAGGCCATTCTTCTCTAAATAATACAATCCAGCAACTATTTACATAGCATTTACTTTGTGTTATATATTACAGTTCATTAAGAATAAAGGAAAATGTGGCAAATATATTATATGTGTGTGTGCCATATATATTATATGGGATATTTATAGGTCTCCTATACAAATTCCACAGCATTTTATTATATAAGGGACTTCAGCATCTGCAACCTTCAGTGTCTGTGGGAGTCCAGGAACCAATCCTCTGTGGACATCAAGGAACAGCAGTGCAATAAAAATGAATTAGTAGAAAAATAAAATGAAAAATGTGAGACCTAAAACACAAGTTTATGATTGCTAGATTCAATAGCCATAAAATTACTTAGTCAAAATGCTCCATTATATGTCTCTCACTGGGGGGACAATTTGCAAGCAGACCATACTATAAGCACTGATTTAATGTCCCAATGGGCATCTGTGTCTGGAAGTATGTGAGACATTCAACAAGGGTACAAGGAGAAAAGACAGGGTGAGCAGGGCAAGCAGGGCGAAGGCAGAGCTCTGTGGCACAAGCTGGGATGCGTGTCTGAATAATAGCAGATTGGTAGCTAGGTGCGCTGCCGAGATGAGAGGTGGGTGGGAATGGCAGCCAGGCTCGGGGCTTAGAGAGCTTCAGCGTGCACGATAAAGAGCTGAGCAACGAGAATTGCATTGAGCAGTACTAAATCTCAAAAAACCATGGTCAGGATCATTACTCCCTTCTGAGTGCTGTAAAGCAGCCAAGTGATGCTCCACCTGCATAAAGGGCCCGTCTGATGCCAACTTCAGCCCAACTATTGCAGAAAGAAAGAGGGAAGGGAGGAAAGAAGGAGGGGAAAGAAAGGAGGGAGAAAAAAATCAAGACACGTTTTTTTAATACATCTTGACCCACAGCAATACAGATTTGAATGGGAGGCACAGCCTAAATATACGCAGATTTCTTTTAAAACTTACTACAAATTGAAAAACTCCTATGACAAATAAATAAATGAACTGCAAAGCCTAGAGATATAAAAATGGTTAAAAAACTTAACTATGCCATGAATCTGTAAACTATGGAGGTCATGGACTGCTTTTAGAAGCACTATTATAAATATATACAGATTATGAAATGTTAACATTCACTGAAATGTTTACCCGCCACACAAGGCACCCTTCACCATGGAGAGAAAGGTACCAATGCCATAAAGACATCTCGTACTTCTGTGACTTTATAGCCTCCTCCCCCTTTGCTAACTGTGAGCTCAAGTGTGCCAATATCCTTGTAAGCACCATATGATTCTCATCATCCCAACCTTGAACAGTTCTTCATTCCAGGAAGCTACATATCTCAGTAAAAAAGGGTTCTCTCATGGTTCTAGACAACTTCTCATCATATATTATACATATCTGAATATGCACTAATCAAGTGTACATGTTATCTGTGAGGCTTCTGGTCGACAGCAGGGGAAGGAAATGGCTTGGGGTCATCTAAGTACTTGAATCAAAGGTCATCATCTGTAACTGCATCAGCAAGCTCAGCTGTGTAGTGCCTAAAGACAGTGACCACTGAAACCAGTCACTGGCACTGCAGCCACATTCACTCATCCCAAGTGCATTAGGAACTCCCCAAGGGTAAAAATAAAACCCAAAGTGTAATAGAAATAGCTTCAACTTCCAAGCCCTGGACCCAAATGATTGTCACACTATAGTCACACACGAGCAATCTGAGGCTCTCGGGACACTGAGCATCCCCCAACTAAGCAAATGGATGATGGGTTCCCAGCACATTCTGGTGAACATGGACCTGCACTTTCCTCTAGTTTGCATGGCTCCTCTTCGGCTTTGCCACTGTGCTGGTGAGGTGGAAGACCACAGACCCGGGCTGAGGGAGGGTGGTTGCAAGAGCATCAAGGACCAGGTTAAATGACATGGGAACTATGTGAAAACACTAATGCATTGTTCTCATTGGTTGGACCACTAAGAGAGGAAAACCCCATGCCCACCAAGCCTATAAATGTTGGACCATTGCCAAAATGCACTTGCCACCAAGTCTGATGACCTAAGTCCTTTCCCAGGGCCCATGAGGTGAAAGGAGAGAACCAACTCCTACACGTTGTCCTCTGACATCCACAGGTACACCTAGACACGCATGTGTACACACACACACACACACACACACACACACACACACAATATTAAAATAAATTAAATAACTGTTTACTTTTAAAAAGAGAGATACTGGGTTGTTTTAAAGACCCCAGCAGCCCTGACTGCTGGGAATTCTAACCTACCCTTACACCACTGGTTACCACAAATGGAACTTAATACGCACTCAATGCTTTTCCACATTGTCTTAATCCAGACTAATCTTTACAGGAACCCTAGGAAGTAGGTCTGGGCTCCAATTTTTCAGAAGAAAACACTGAAGTTCAGAAGAATTAAGTGAATTCCCCCAAGTTCCAGATCTAGTAAGAGGAGAAGCCAGGCTGGCCCTGAAGTTCACTAGCAACCAGAGCCTGAACGCTCAGGGTTGTCCTTTCTCTCTCAAACAAATGAATGAAAGATTCGATGTTTGAACCAATAAAACAGAGATACAAGTGTCCTTGAAAGCAACCAGGGCCTCTAGCACTGTTGATGTTTGGCTTGCTGGTCCCTGAAATGCAACTGGTCCTTCTTCAGGCACTAAATAAATGGCAGATGAGGCCTCTCACAAATACTCCTTGCCAAATCATCTGGGTGGACTATGATGGGCTTGTTAGGCAATTGTGTGCTCTCCTGGTTCCTAGGGCAAAGGAACCTCCACTGGAGGCTGGATGGGCCCCAGCCCCCACAGGCATCCAGCCCACAGACAAGGAGACACAAATGCCTCTTCAAATGAATGTGACTCCTGCAGGGTAGCTGTGTTTCTGACCTTCAGCCACAGGGGGACAAAGTCAAGAAAGGAAAAAGCAATCTAGGTTAGAAGGAGACCTTTGTTTCCATCTTGAAACAGAAGTCTTTGAATAATTCCACTGAAGAAGACACCGTACGAGGTAACAAGTCAGTAGTCTGCAAGTCTCACAGCAAACAGTTGTAGCCAGGCTGTGAAAATAGACATCCTGGCTGTAGGGGAAATGTTTGGTAATATGTCAGGAAAGCCCATCCCTCTCCTAGCTCATTCTAGAGCAAGAAGTCAAACACATAATAAATGAAGCAATTACTGGTTGAGGTGACTATTGTGTAGGAAATGAGAGTGCTGATGAGTCAGAGAGGAAGTGAGCGAGTGCGTCCATTGGTCTCAACAGGAAACAGTGGGCACATGCAAGCTGGGTAATTTATCAGTGACAGCTCCCAGTAGTGTGGGCAGATTTGGATGGGGTTGAGTTCTGAGGGTGGATCTCTAGCTAAAACCTAGAAGGTAAAGGTAAAGAAAACAGAGCCTAGGGCAAGAGGTAATTGACAAGCTCTGAATGATGGAGCAAAGACCTTTAGAAGAGACACAGCCATCTAGGGTGACCCAGCAGGGAAGGAGCAAGAGTAACAAACAACTAAATATCCATGTATCTATTATTTCTTTTGTTGCCATGAAAAGAATAGCAGAAAGGCTCACAGTTCAAGGATACAATCTATCATGTGGGGACACATAGTGGCACAATCGTGGGGCAGCTAGCCACACTGCATTCCCATCAGGAACCAGAGTAAAAGAATACATGTGGCTGCTCGGGCCCCTTTCTCCTTTTTATTCTGTCTGAGACTGCAAGCCATGGAATGGTGTTGCCCATTTAAAGTGGGTCTTCCTACTCTGGTTAACCTTACCTAGAAAATCTCAGAGGTTTGTTTCTATGGTGATTCAAAATCCCAACAAGTTATCAATCAAGTCAGGCATGTCATCCTTTCGCTGGGCCCACCCCTACGCTACGAGGATCTCTCTGCCTGTGAGGCTTTTAGGCTAGGAAGATGAAGTTAGACTAGCCAACAGGAATGCTCAATGCTGCACTGCTGTCCCACATTAAATGCATAGTTTTCAGGTGCCGCTTTTCAGTCACTTTGGGGACTTGGCCTGAGAAAAAGAGGCCTATCTGCAAACCAAGACATCTTAAAGACTCTGCTACGGTTTGAAAAGAAAATGTCACCCACAGGCCCATGTTTTAAATGTTTGTTCCCCAATTGGTGGTGCTATTTGGGGAGGCTGCAGATGCTTCAGGAAGTAAGGCGTCACTGGAGGAAGTGGGTTACTGATGAGTAAGCCCATGTGGGTTCTTTGCTCTGGGCTCCTTCCTGTGCCGATCTATCTGTCTTCTGTTTGCTGTGAACCCCACCCCCCACCTGCCCACACATGTGTACACACTTGGGCCACAATGACACATGGGCTGTGCTGGCTGGTGTTGTGCCAACTTGACACAAGTCAGAGCTTTCAGAAAGGAGGGAACCTCAATTGAGAAAATGTCTCTGTAAGATCAGGCTACGGGCAAGCCTGTGGGGCATTTTCTTAATTAGTGATTGACAGGGAGAGCCCAGCCCATGGTGGGTGGTTCCATCTCTAGGCTGGTGGGCCTGAATTCTACAAGAAAGCAGGCTGAGCAAGTCATGAGGAGCAAGCCGGTAAGCAGCACTCCTCCATGGCCTCTGCAGCAGCTCCTGCCTCCAGGATCCTGCCCTGTTTGAGTTCCTGTCCTGACTTCCTTCAGTGATGGACTACAATGAGGAACTCTAAGCCAAATAAACCCCTTCCTCCTCTACATGCTTTGAGTCCTGTTGTTTGATCGCAGCAATAGAAATCCTAAGACATGAGCCAAACAACCATGGACCTGACCCTCGGAAAGTGTCAACCAAAACAAATCTTGTTTCATTTATGTGTTTTTTTTTTTTTTTTTTGTGTGTGTGTGTGTGTGTGTGTGTGTGTGTGTGTGTGTGTGTGTGTGTTTTCCCCTGCCAAGTATTTGGTCACAGAGATGGGAAAAGTAACTAACACAGAAGATCCATCTTCCTGGTAAAGCTGGGAGGAGATTCTCTAGACCCCAAAAGTTGACCTTGATCAAGCCACTTAGTATTTCTAAGTCTGTTTCCTCCCTTGCCAAAATAAGACCATTGGGCTTAATAATTTCTAGATATCAGGAAGTGCCGTGTAGAGGCTCCAGAGGCATGTAACTGTAAGCCCAAGCTCTCTGTTCAACCAGTCACCTGGCAGTGGGTGTAGCACATCTGTAGGGCTGAGTTTTGCCATCTGCCAATGGGGGCGATGGCATCTTCCAACTAAAAAAATCCTGGTGCTCTGTGCACTGAGTAGAGGCACCATGTTTGTTCATTCCAGTCCTTCAAGGCAACTCAAGGAGCAAGTGGGCAGCTCTGAGACAGACAGCAAGAGTTTGAAATCAACCAGCACTGCCACCTTCTACCCAGAGGACAAATTGCTTAATCTCTCTAAGCCTCTTTTTCTCTTATGTAAAATGTTGCTTTTGCCAAAATCAAGTGAGATCATAGGTATTAAGCATGTGGAGCATCTTCCTACAGTGAGAATATCCTGCAGCCGCACATGACATTCTGAGAGCACTTCAGAATGGTCTCAGATTTGTCTCTGTGCTTTTAGTCCAGCAGTTACCTGGCTTTAGTGAATGTGGTATTTATTGCCACAGTTTTATCAGGACAGGATTGTCGCTCAGTCACTAATACCATTTTGCTTTGCTCCGGTTACAAGCATCTGAAATGGTAGAGGAGAAGAACATTGTTTACCCTGGACATCCTGAACACCAAGAATTGCTGACCCCAACCCTCAGGACCTCAATATGTTGCCCTAACTGCTGTGGAGCCCCTGATAGGACATGGTAGCAAGCACAAGACACTCAAATAACTGAGATGGGAGCTGCTGATTTAAATGAATAGCTTTGGCAAAGTGAGCCCTCCCCTAGGGTATTGGGGAGATAATGGCCATGTGTGTTTGGAGGTTGGAGTCAGGATGGCTGTACATTGCCTCTAGGGCCAAGCATCACTATAGCAACAAATGACTTAGCAACAGCTTTGAAAAGACTGCTTCTTTGAAAGAGTTTACATAACAGAGATTATGGCTGGGTTCTCTCTGGAAGGGACAACAGGACTTTTCTTGTCCTCTTAAACATTAAGGACGTTTGAAGGACCAATCCTTTCTCAAAAGCTGTACAATAAAGGAGGTAGGGGTGGCTAGAAGGCTGTACATTACAGTATTGATAGTTTCTTAAGAGCCTGGAGGTGACTGTTTTTGTTCTTGGGGCACATGTGCTAACTGGGAGCTTTTTTCACTTTTCTTTTCACTTAAAGTAATATTTCTATTCACTTCTGGGTATCGTATTTTAGTCATCATTCATGTATACTTCCCTAACATCAAATATAATTGTGAATTAAATGTATTTAGAATTCTTTTTTATTGTTTTTTACTAGCACATAATTATATATATTAATGGAGTGTCATGTGATATTTTTGATACACATATGCACTGTATAAAATAGGTTAAACATGTCTGTCTCCACAAATGTCATTTATTAGTGGTGAAAGGTTTCAGTTCTTTTAATCAAAAATTTTACCTTAAAAATACTACATTGACTATTGTATGTAAGTCTAGCAATGTGGAGAAGGTATTTGTGGCCTGGATAAAGACTGGACCTGACCTTGGTGGAGAAATGGCTCCTATGGGCTTCACAACACATAGCTTTCAGGCATCGTCTGGCATCAACTAAAAGGAAACACCCCAAAGTGATGTGACATGTTCGCTGACATCTTGCTGGGGGGAGAGTTTGGATCCTGATGCCTTTGGGAGAGAGACAACAAAACCCACTGAGGACTATTCCCATTTATCATTTCTTGACTCAGTAGCATATGGAGCCATCTCCCAAGATCAAAGAGTGGGCACAGTGAAATGGGGAATATGTCTACTTTTAAGGTAGGTGTGAAGGTTTCACTACAGCTCTCCTGACTGGAGGAAAATGAAATCTGAGAGATGGCACAATGTGTGAGCGTCAGTATTTCTGTTATTGCTATTGCATTGTGCCACTTTGACAGAGCACATAAAGTGAATGACCTAAAAGGAATTAATGCTCATTGGGTTCACATGTTCAGAGTCCGTGCACAGTCCTTTGGTCGTGTTTGCTGCCTGTAGTAATACCGTATGTAACTGTGGGTGAGACTGTGATGGGGAAGCTGCTTCCTTCATGACAGCTGGGAAGGGACCAGGTCCTAATATCCCTTTCAAGGGCATGCTACCAGTGAGCTAAATTTCTTTGACTATGCACCATCATCTAAGGTTCCACCATCTACCAATACTGCTGACAGCCAAGCCTTTTCATCTGTGGGCCTAAGATCTCAACAATGAATTTAACGACTTGGGAATATTTTTCTCTAATATGCCTATTTTCAGTAGTAAATGTCATATGATTGGGAAATAAGGGAGGAGGGGAAATTCAGTGGGAAAGTACTCGAAGACAGAAAAACCTCCATGTACATGTATTAAGCTCCTTTTGTATACTGGGTATTCATTCACTTAGATGAATTCATAGTTGCACAATAAATATTTAAGCAACTCATTAAGGAAGAGAATGGCTCAGTTGCCTTTAGCCTACTGGCTATGGGTGAGATAGGACCTCTGTTGGTCTTTTCTGTATCAAACACACAGATTGCAAGCCCAGTGCCACTTTGAGATCTTTGGCAGCAATTAATTATGCAGCTCACACACGATTGAGCCTGTATGAAAATGAGTATTCAGAGATGGGTAATGCCTGGGGGGCACTCACCAACCTAAGACAGAGCACCTGTGTGACCTGGGCAGGCGTCTCTATGATGGGTAAGGTGACCTGCTAATGTCCCATGCAACCCAAGTCAGAAGCTCATTTTTTAATAAAAGAGGGACCTGTAGGGCCCTGGCCCCCGTTTTGGGTAACTGCTGCCTTGCTTGTGCACCTTGACCTTGATATCCTCCCTATGCTAATTCCCTGCCAGGTTCCACCCTCCTGAATGCTTAAGAGAAGTTCCTTGTCTGTGTATCCTGAATAATGGGCATTAACAGATTAGAAGCAAGATTGTAAAACATCAGTAGCGAACTTCTGCCCTCCGGGGTCCCCCCATTGTGCTGTAAGCCTGTATTTAAGACCTCTTCCCCCCTTCAATAAATGACATTCGGCATTTAAAATTAAAATATATATATATATATAATTGAATGAATACTGCGAATGTAATCTATGAATACCACAAATGTGATTAATATCATGAGTGTAATTAATGAATATCATGAGTGTAATTTAAAAAACAAATAAATAAATAAATAAAAATATTTAAGCAACTATAATATATTATATCAAAAACCAATATATTGTAAAGGTTAAAGCCATAGGCTGTGGTTTGGACTTGAATGTGAACCCAGTTCTACACATAGCCAGATATTGTGACCTTCAGCCCCTTGCGTAGGCTTACAGCAGTAAGCAGTGCATCCTACTGTTCTAACACTTTTGTGCATGATCCCAGAGGTCTGGAATCCTTAAACAAAATGGGTTTGGACTGGAAAGGTTTGTGGCTTTCTGGGGAGTCCTCAAGCTCCCTTGATATGTTAGACCATCTGTCTTGCTGAAGCTTGCAGTTCTGGCTAGGTCGTGCTCTGGCACACACCCCTGCACCTGCCTCGGAATCCAGCTTGGGGTACTTCATTTGCTTAGTCTTCCCACCTGCCTTCATTTTTAATTTTGTCAGTGCCATGAATTAAGAAGGGAACAGATCAGATTTATTCATTCCAGTCTGCTCCATGATTGTGCCCAGAGGCTTATAGACACACTGTAAATCACAAAGAATAATAATTATAATAAAGAATAGTTCTCTGTTGAAAGCTGCCTTAGGGGACACCTGTCAACTTGTTGAGGACCTCCGGAGAGCCAGCTTCCTCTTTCTTCATTCCAGAATAAACCATGGGGAAAGCAGTCTGTAAGTGACAGAAACTTCAGGGCCAACAGAAGATAAATTCCCCACTCTAACCCCTTCTTGGCTAACCATGCAATTTCTTATCCTTAAAAAACAAAATAGGGGACATTAGCATATATTAGCAGAGAACACCGAGTGCAAATTCTCACAACAACCCTACTGAGTAAATTCTTAAATGAGCCTCATTTTGTACAGGAGGAAGTCAAAGCCCCGGAGCTGATAAGTACCATTAGAGCACACATTGTGGAGCTGGGCTTAAATCCAGAGCTACACCAGGCTAGGGTGTTAGAAACTTCTGGTTTCTTCCTAACAGTCTTTTCTGAGCATTGCATTTCAATCCGCCAAATGTGGCCTTGGTGCAAGGACTAGACCACTGAAAATGTTTTAAACACACTTTGCCCTCTAAACTGACTACCTTCTGTAGAAACTGGGGCACGTTTCTTATTCTCTAGTCCCTAGATTAATCTGAGTTAGTTATACAAATAATTCAGGAGTCCCTCTTTATCAACAATTTCTTTTTTCATGGTTTCAGTTACTTGTAGTCAACCATATTACTACTGCTGTAATAGTATACAATATGTATATTATTAAAATATCTAGTAGAAAATTCCAGAAATAAAGCAGTTCATAAGTTGTAGATAACTTTTATTATAATATTGTGATGACTGGTTTTAATATCAGCTTGCCACACATTAGAATCACCTAAGTAGGAAGCCTCAACTGAAAGTTGTCCCGATTCCCTTAATTGATGTCAGAGGGCCCAGCCCACAGTGATTGGTGCCACTCCCGGGCAGGTGGTCCTTGCTTGGATAAAAAAGCAAGATGAGCAAGCCATGGGGAGAAACTAGCCAGTAAATTCCTGCTGACAGGTTCCAGCTGACAGGTTCCTGCCGACAGGTTCCTGCTTGCATTCCTTCCCTGACTTCCTTCAGTGTTGGACTGTGGTGGGGAAGTGTAAATCAAACAAACTCTTTCCTTCCCAAGCCGCTTTTGATCACAGTGTTTTATCACAGCAACAGAAAACACCAGGACGAATATATTGTAATTGTCTTATTGTGTTGTTGCATTTGTTAACCTCTCACTCTGCCTAATTTTTAAAGTAAACTTTATCATAGGCATGCACACATATAGGGAAGCAAAGGAAGCCCCCAGTAAGTGAAGTAGGGATTAGATGTGTACTTTGACATGGGACTGGTCATGCTAATCCCCCTTCCCCATACTGACCTAATAAACATATGTCTATGCGTCTGTCCTTTCTACCTTCCCCCACTGGCCCTAACCAGAGTTCCAGGACCCAAGCCATGTAGGACATGGCATACATATAAGAAAATTCAGGATATGGAAAGAGTTTGTTATTATCTAAGGTTCAAGCATCCCCAAAGAGTCTTGGAACATACCCCTCCACAAGGATAAAGGACTTGAGTCTCTCAGCAAAACGGAAAATAAGACTGGACTTTGGCCACAACCAGCTCAGCCTAGTCAGGGAGAAAGAGTGGAAAATAAGCTCAGCAAATGCTTTGGGGTCTCAGTAATACAGGTGACATGTGGAGAGGATGCAGGGGAGGCAGATTCCTAGGGAAATGTCTTGGCAATTGTACAAACAATATAAAGGCACATAAGTCCAGCTTCTACCCAGCCGAGTGAGCTTGATCCCAACCCTGAGCTTCTCTAAGCCCCAATGTCCTCAGGTATACAGTGGGTATAAATCCTTTCTGGGGGCTGGAAAGATGGCTTGGCAGTGAAGAGCCCTGGTTGCTCTTCCAGAGGACCCGGGTTCAATTCCCAGCACCCACATGGCAGCTCACAAGTGTCTGTAATTCAAGTTCCAGTGCCTCTGACTCCCTCACAAAGACATGCAGGTCATCAATACACATAAAAATAAAAAAAAATTTTAAATCCTTTCTGAGGCTGTAATCATGGAATATGGGAAATCAAAGATTTATGTCTAACACCTCTATTTTCCAAGCAGCTCGCCTATCACCAAGTTCATGCTGATTCTACCTCCTACATTTTGTGTTCATTGTGTTTCTGTCTCTTCTACCTCCATTTTAAACAAGCCATTGTCATATTTTGCATGAACTTTATGACACCCTCCTAACTATATTCTGTGTAGTCTATGTCTTATACATTCCCAGCATTTTCTCTAGCCAGGTCATTTTTTCAAACCACAAATATGATCATATTCTTTACTACATAAGACCTCCTAATGGTTTCTGTCAAGAACCGAGAGAGAGAGAGAGAGAGAGAGAGAGAGAGAGAGAGAGAGAGAGAGAG
>CABHPQ010164856.1:11996-27529 GCA_902168405.1 Peromyscus aztecus | reverse complement strand
TTCCCTGATGTTTTCCTTCTACATCTTTCCTGATGTTTTCCTTCTACTTCTCTTATTTTTCTCTTATCCCTTTTATACTTCCTAAGACAAAAATTTCTATGCAAAAAAAAATTACAGCCACAAGTTACATATTTTCCAAAAACAAATCAAAATCTTTACACAGGAAGAAATCACATTATGATACATGTTTTTCTTAGAAGCCACAAGTAAATATTTTTCTTTGTATTAATCTTCCCACTATAACATCTTCACCCCCAAAGCAATGATTCTTTTTAAATTGATTGACAAAGTTTTAAGCAAGCCAAGTATATTTCATTCATTTTCTCTTGTGCTGGCAGGCAGCTGTTTGCGGTTACAAAGAAAAGATCAGTCATTTTATTATTTATCTCAAAAGGTAATCATATAATCTTAAAAGAATCACAAATCTAAACATTTATATATAAAAAAACAATTAGTCATTTTTACTTTAAGTCCTCAGAGTGCACACCCGCTCATCAACATTTTTTATTAAATCATACCAGGAAGCTGAGGGCAAAAATGGGTACAAGAAATTAATCATCACCTTTGGTCACCAACCCACCTTTAGCAAGAAAGACATGTCGGCTAGTAATAACTGGGGCTGCCTTTGTTCTTGTTCCTTGACCTCAACAAGTCCCTCACTCAACTATTAAAAGTGTGCCTTTCTAAACTTTAAATTGTTCCCCAAGATTTTCTACATCAAAGCCATTAACAAAAACATCTTAATCTGACTTTACTAACAATTTACATCTCTAAATTATTGTAAGTGTAGTGATTGAATAGTTAATCTGCTCCAACAGCAATGCTTGGAAAAAGTCAGTCACTATTATTGTAAGTACCTGTGACACTGCCCAGTGAGGGGCTAGAAACCTCCTTGGAGTGTTCATATAACTCATAGATTATGCGGGACATGGTGACCATGAGGTCGATAAGCAGAGCTATGCTCAATAACAGCATGAGGTCCTCAGGACATGTAGTCCTTGGGGTTCTGCCTCTCTGAGACACACCCGTGGTTATGCTGACTGATGAGGTCCATGAGTTCCAAAGCTGCTTGCTGTTCCTCTCACGTGACCCCCGATAAACAGAGGGCTAGATTTATGAAAGAATGCACTGACCCCAAATGGAAAATGTCGTGGGCCCACAGGCCTCTTGTATCAAGGGAAAGGCCAGCTAGAACAAGGCCAGTGTGAGACTTCAGAAGGCATGCCAGAGACTCACTCTCTGGCCATTCCCATAGGTGAGACTGAGATTATTGGTTTTAGATCACATGACTGTGATGGTTAGTGTGAACTGTCATCTTGATAGAATCTAAAGTCACCTGGAAAGGAGTCTCAATGGGGGATTTTCTATATCAAGTTGGCCTGTGAGCATATCTGTGGGGGACTGACTTTATTGAATTCATTAACTGATGTGGGAAGACTCATCTTCACTGTGCATAGGACCATTCCATTTCTCTCTCTTCCTTCTGACTGCTCATATAATATAAACAGCTGCTCCAAGTTATCACTGCCTTGAGTTCCCTGTGGGAGCCCAGCTGGGAGACCAGCTCGCACATTTTACCCCAGGGTACCCTTGGGGAGTGAAGGATAAGAGATTTAGATAGAAGGACAGAGGGGAGAGAAACATAAAAACACAGGATAGCCTCGGGAGGGCCTGGATCCTTATCCACCAGCCCCTCCTGTCTCTTTTAAAGTGCTATTTATAGGAATGCCAAGGGATGGAGCAAAAGACCTCCTCCTAGCTCAGCCAAGTGTAGATCCTTCCAATCACCTAGAAACCATGCACATGGCCAGGCAATCCTCTAATGCAGGTCTGCTGGGTAAAGCAACCTCAGATTTCACTAGGAAACCTTTGTGGGCCTCTACAATCCCCCACTGTGTATTGAACCTTGAGCCAAAATGAATCCTTGCTCCTTTAAGTTGGTTTGGTCAGAGTGTTTTATCGCAGCAACAGGAAAAGAAACTAAGACAGCAGCCAAGTTTATTCCATAACAGGAGTGAGGCATGTCACCCAGGCTCCTCCTAGCTCAGTCACCTCTGGTCCTGGTGTTGGGAGACCCCTCCGTCCTTAGGGAGTCCACTACCTTCCTAGCTTCCCTGGTTTCACTTTGACCTTCTTTGACCATCTTCCAGGGCTCGCTACTCCCCACAATTTCCAAATGCCTTTAATTCTCCTTATGCCCAAATGGTTCTGCTGGAACAACACTCTAGAAATGCCCATGGGGGACGTTAGGATGCTAAGAATTTATTTCATTAAAACGTTCATTCAGCTGGGTTTAAATGATGTGGAAAAGAAAACTAGCCCAGCAAATTCTAGCCCAACCTAGTTCTGCAAAACACCAGTTGCCCTTGTCTCACTTGGACTGTGGGTTCAGAGAGACAGCAGGTTTAGCCAGTATTGAATGACTGCCCCAAGATCCAAGAACTAACCACACTGGTAGAAGAGAGGGGTGGCCTGAGAGACCCAGTGCTTGCAGTGACATCAGCTAGCAAAGGACTCTGCCCACAGTAATCGGTGAGTTTACCAGAAGAACACTTTGTGGACTAGGCCAGTGCCTGTGCCCTCTGTCGATGAGAAGGACCAACAGTTTTGAGGCAGCTGGGCCACATGATGCAGGTCATACAAGGAAAATTAAAGCCCAGGCCTCTGCAGGAAGTCCCCAGAGCTGTTCCTATGTTGTCTGGTTTCTCTTTTTCTACAGCATGGCTTCTGCCTCCCACTCCCCATCTCTCCCTTGAACTTCTGAATCTCCTGCCTTCTCCTTCAAAGTACTAGGATTACAGATATGTGCCACCATTTCTAACTTATGTGGTACCAGGGATGGAACCCAGGGTTTTAGGGTTCTAGGCATACTAGTGCAATTTTGCACTGTCTGATTGTGTGTGTGTGTGTGTGTGTGTGTGTGTGTGTGTGTTGTGTGCAAACATAGGTTATATGTATGTGTCCAGGTGCCTGTGCATGTATGTGCTGAAGATAACCTCAGGTCTTGTTTCTCAGGTAATGTTCTCCTGTTTTGAGAAAGAGCCTCTTATTGGCTTGGAATGCATCCTGGAGGCTATCCTGGCTGGCTAGAATGTCTCAGAGAACCACCTGTCTCTGCCTCCTCAGTCCTGGGACTGCAAACATATGCCACCATACTTAACATTTTTCACATGGGTTCTGGGGATTGAACATGGGCTCTCATTTTTGTATAGTAAGTGACTTATCAACTGAGCTATGTCCCCAGGACGCTTTTTTGTGTGTCCTATGAACTGAGCCCAGAGGCTTGCACACACTGTCAGCACAGTAAGCACCCATCTAGAATTCAGTCTGCCCAGGATGCTCTGCTTGATTCGGAGGTCTGATCTTCATTGATTTATATGCTCTCTCTGATTTATGTTGTTGGGTCATTAGAAGCTAAATGCAGGCTGTGCTATTTTATCTGGGCCAGAAGTGAAAATTCATGTTTTATCTTTTAACTTTGTTTATGGCATCATGTGAGACATTCAAATTGCCTTTCAAATTGCCACTCTTTTACTTTATGGCTTTTAAAAAAAATTTATGTCTACTTAAGGATATCTGTCTATGCAATGTACCGTTTTAAGAAATATGTCTACATTAAGTCTTTCCAATGTTATAGATATATTTACATATTTTTATTTAATAGCTTTATGATACACATGTACAAAAATATATGTAAAATAAATTTTGCTAGAGAGTTTATATATATCCTAATTTTATTCTTCTTAATTCTTTAGAGGTTGAAAATTTTAGCACAGATAGTTAATTGTCCCTAATTTTTTTTGTTGTATAGGTTTTTCCCCCATTGATTAGAAAAGTCTTATTTGTTGTGGACTGAATGTATGAATATCTATTTTAAAAAAGTTCTGTTATTTTGCTCTATTTATCTATTGAACCCATTCTATTTTTCCTATAGTCTATCATCTCAGCTGCTTTTGAACACTGTATTTTCCAGATAAATGTAGTGATTATTTTTTTCTGGTTTATCAGTATGTTTTTAGAACTTTCCTGAGACAGAATAGACTTTATAGGTAAAAGGGGCCAGACTCAGGCCACCATTAAAGTAGCAAAACTCCTCACATAAAAACGTTCTCTGTGCCCATTTAATTTATATCTCTCTGTGACTTTTTAAAATGTTGTTTGGGATTCTCATGAAGCATGATGCATGTGTACTGTTTCAGTCTTTATAGATTCTGTTACTATTGTACTTGAGGATTATCCCCAGTCTGTTCCCTCATAGTGTGTTGTTATGATGGTATAGAAAAGCCACTTCTTACTTCTACCTCCTATCCTTTCCCACGGTTCTCCCTACATGCCTGACTGCAGGCCTGCTCGTATTTGTTTGTCCTGTGTTTTCCTAGGATGTCCTTTTGTGTACGTCGGAAAGGACTAGGCTGTGTACTTGTCCTATTTGACTTTCATTTCCAACTTGAAACAGCCCATAGTGGTTTGAGAGGAAAAGCCTCAGTTGAGGAATTACCTAGATCAGATTGGCCTGTGGCCTTGTGTAGAGAATTGTCTTTATTATTAATTGATACAGGAAAGCTCACCTCAATGTAGGTGGGACTGTCTCTAACTGATGGTCCTGGGCTGTCTAAGGAAGCCGCTAAGTATGAGCTAAGATCCAGCCAGAAAGCAAGTCAGGGCATGAGCCAGAAAACAGTATTCTTCCCTGGTTTCTGGCCTTAAGTTCCTGCTTGAGTTCCTGCCCTGACTTCCCCTGGTATGGACTGTTACCTGGGAGTATAAGCCAAATAATCCCTTTCCTCCCTAAATTACCTTGAGTCAAAGTGTTTTACCGCAGCAAGAGAAATCAAACAAAAGTATTCAGTCTTCACGACGAGGGTCAATGACAGGCTGTCAAGTGTACGTGTGTCTTGTTCTGTGTGCTCAAAAGGCAGGATGTGAGAGCAGGTCCAGGGGATGACGTGGTGACAGCTTGAGGCAAGACAAGTTCATCCAGTACCACTCCCCAGAGGCAGAAGTCTGTAAGAATTCCATATGGGTTGAAAGACAAGGCAGGGGCCAGCCAGAGGCAGTCTAGTCTCCCTCCCCCCAGCCACCCAACAGCTCCAGTCCTGGGCCGCCTTTCCTAAACAGATTTCCCTGCTCATCCTTTGGGTGGTTTCTTATCTTTCTGACTATTCCAACTATGTCCTGTTTTAGGTGACTTCCTCAATATTTCTGATTCATAGAAAACACTTCCCTTAGACCAAGTGCAATGGTGCACTCTAATAACTAGGGAAGCAGACATAGGGAATTCTTGGAGCTCGCTGGCCAATCAACCTAGTTTATTGGTGAGCTCCAGACCAATGGGAGACCTTGTCTCAAACACAAGGTGGACAACAAAGAACAACTGAGGTTGTCCTCTGGCTTATGCATGCATGCACACATGTATGCATCCCAATCCACTCCAACACACATGTACACCCACACACACGTAGACAAATTTCTAAACAGTCTTATTAAATAAGAAACACAGAGCCAAATACAGGGGTGCACAGAAACGAGAAAAGGTACCAAGCCATGCGACTAAACATAATTAAGAATTATGGGTTAATTTAAGTGTAAGAGATAGTCAGTAATAAGCCTGAGCAAATGGCCAAGGGGTTTTAATTAATATAAGTTTCTGAGTGATTATTTTATAAGCGGCTGTGGGGTCCATGGGGCTGGGCAGGAATGGAGAAAACTTCGGCTACACACACACACACACACACACACACACACACACACACACACACAAATGCCTGTCTCGTTTTTTTTTTTTTAGTATTTTAGGTTGAACTTTCTATTGATTCAGCTATTTTCAATGTGACCATTATTTTACTGAGTTTCTCAGGTTCTTTACATATTCTTCAAACTGTCAGAGATGTTTTCTTTGAATATTTTGTCTGGTCTGAGTCTTGCCATTTCATGTCCCCAATGATATCATTTACATGACATCAAATTATCTGTCCTTTTTATCCTTTGCTAGTATTAATTTTCATGCCCACTTAAAAATCTGTTGGTTCAAAGTCTCAAAATATTTCCCTATGTGGTTTTTCAAAACCCTTATAGTTTTGTTTTATGTATCAACATATATGATCCATCTTGAGTTTATTTCTTAAATGATACTTTCATTTAATATTTGAAATTTTTGTACATGTGCACAATATATCTGTTCTAGTTTGTTTTCTGTTTCTGTGACAAAACCCCCTGACCAAAAAAAAAGAGACTTGGAGAGAAAGTGGTTTACTTCAACTTATACTTTTAGTGCACAATCCATTGTGGATGGAAGTCAAGGCAGGAACTAAACAGGAACCTGAAGCAGAAAGCATGATAGTATGCTGTTTACTGGCTCACTCACTGGCTTATGCTCAGTAGCTTTCTCATACATCCCAGGCCCTCTGCCTAGGGATGGTGCCACCACAATAGGCTGAGCCCTCCCACATCCATTATCAATCAAGACAGTCCCTCACTGACAAGGCCACAGGACAATCTGATCAAGGCAATCAACTGAGGTTCCCTCTTCCCACATGACTCTAGGTAATATCAAGTAGACAGTAAAACTAACCAAGACATATCTTAATCATATTCTCCCATATCTATCATCTACTCCCCTCTCCAACTCTTCTCAGATCCTCTCCAATATATCTTCCTCCCAACTTCATATCTTTTTTTGTGTTGTTTTATAACCCATCAAGTAGTGATGCCCATATGAGCATAAGTACAGAACCATACACTGAGTCATGGGCAACCTACTAGTGGCCACAGCCCCAAAGAAATATGACTCAGCCTCCCTTAGCAGCCATCAACTGCCAATAGTTCTCAGCTACAGGAGGGGCATTGGATTAACTTTTGGTTGTGATCTGAGGAAGAGAAATCTTTTCCCTTTCCTTTATCTAATTCCTATAGTACCCATCGTTTAAAAAAATCATATCAAGTTGTTCTTCTATGTCACTATTCATATAGGTGTTTATTTGGACTCTGGGCATTCTACTATCAAATTCACCACTCCTTCTCCCCTATTCCAACTCATATCTCTACACTTTTCCCTCTCAAATTCTTATTCTCTCTCTTCTCTTCTCTTCTCTTCTCTCTCCAGAATACATATTTAGGCTGAGACTCCACTTTGTAAAACATGGGACATGTCAGGATGATCTTGTGTTTGTTTCTTCTCTCGCTGCTTTCTTTGTTCTCTCTCTCTCTCTCTCTCTCTCTCTCTCTCTCTCTCTCTCTCTCTCTCTCTGCATCTGTAAGGCTGAGCATTGGGGCATGGGGGTGATGAGAGGTAAGTGGACAAATGCAGTCATTTGCACATCTTGACCAGAGCTTCCTCTCATCAGTAGCATTTCCAGAAATGGCTTGGTGGGAAGACTGAGAAGTCCGGGGCCATAGTCATAGCCTCCATTATTAGATATTGTCTGGGAAGTTTGAAGGAGTGGAAGAATTAATAGACATCAAAATGCTCCAAAAGCTGTAAAGCATCCATCGCTACCAACATAATGTTGTTTTATTGCTCTCTTCCTCCTCAATAACCTTGCACCCTTCATCAATAATTCTGCTTGGAGTCTGATGAATGGCACTTTAGTTATGCATGCAGAGGAGGGAAGAGCTCACTTATTGACAGTCTCTTGATTCATGGAGAGAAAATAATTAAGAGTCACATAAAAGGATGACTTATGTTGCTTTAGTTACCTTATATAGAGTGAGAGAAACATGGATGAATCCTGCTGACAGTGAAGAGAAGAGCCTGAGCATAGAACCCTGATGAGATCACTACCAACCATACTGAGATTGCTACCAACTTCACCCATCTCTGCAGGTTCTATGTACTGTTTACCTTAAAGTTCTCTTAGGTTATCTCTTCTTTGTAACCTTCTGAGCCCTTAGTTATGGCCCGGACTTGCCCCATCTGTTGCAGCAGCCCCCTCCCTGTGTTGGTCACCTGTCTTCGCATGCGTGTGTTTTATGGATGGGATGGGTTTGTATCAGGTCTTACCCTGAGGTACAGATTACCTGGAACCACAGCATTAACCACAACCAAGAAGGATCAACAGGGAGCAACACAGGCTCCCAAGCAAAGGGGCTAGCATGTTGGATTTCTATCACTGTGACAGAATTTAAGAGCCAGTTAAGGAGGGAAGTGTATAGGTCGTTGGGTTTTTTTTATGATTGGTTGTTTGGTTTGTGGTTTTGGTCTTCCATCACTCAGCTCCAGTCTTTTTGGTGGTGGGGACATAGTGTGTCATTTTAGGAACATATTATGGAGACAACTGCTCATCTCATGCCAAGAAGCAAAGGAAGGGAGAAGGGACTGTGGTCCTACTGTCTCCTCCATGAGCACACCTTCACCTCCTAGCTCTTTCCACTGGGCCCATTTCCTAAAGGTGTTCCACTTCCCAGTAGCACCACAGTCTGTAGAAACAAGGCTTCAATGCACGTGCCTTTAGGAAAACCTCAAATTCCAAATTTGAACAACTGGCTGCATTCTTGATTGACAGTAGGAGAGGGGAGGAGTTGATGAATGAGTGGAAAACTGGAATCTGCCCTGGTTTCTTTCTTATTGCTGTGAGAAAAGTGAGAAAACACACTGGCAAAAGGAACTTAAGGAGGAAAGGGCTTATTTGCTCACAATTCCAGAAGGGATGGAGTCCATCAGCTTCCACGCTTCTCCTGCCTGTTGCCAGGTATGGCCCACCATGATGGACTCTATACCTCTATCCAGGAAGGTGCCACCTTGCTGTGGGATGTTCTGTATGTTAAATGTGTTGCTCTGATTGGTTAATAAATAAAACACTGATTGGCCAGTAGCCAGGAAGGAAGTATAGGTGGGACAAGCAGAGAAGAGAATTCTGGGAAGTGGAATGCTGAGGCAGAGAGACGCTGCCATGACAAGCGAGATGTAAGGTACCGGTAAGCCACGAGCCACGTGGAAACTTACAGACTAATAGAAATGGGTTAATTTAAGATATAAGAACTAGATAACGAGAAGCCTGCCACGGCCATACAGTTTGTAAGCAATATAAGTCTCTGTGTGTTTACTTGGTTGGGTCTAAGCGGCTGTGGGACTGGCATGTGAGAGAGATTTGTCCTGACTGTGGGCCAGGCAGGACTGGAGAAATCTCCAGTTACACCACCTCCTGGAGATTCCATAACCTTCTCAAATATCATCACCATCTGGAGACCAAGTGTTGAAACACATGAGCCTATGAGGTACATTTCATATTCCAGTCACAACAGTAAGCAACATAGATACCCAAATGCCAAAAGACCCCAGGTAAAAAGTCATGGCTACTAAAGATGGCATGGGGATTCCAGAGATGGACATGGAATTCTCAGATGTTCACACCCTTTCAGGAACCTTGCCAGGGCACGAGTGGGTCTCACAGTCAGGCTAGTTTTTCAATGTTTTCCTATATAATTTATTTGAGTCTAATTCCATGCCCTCTCTTTACTCACCTGTTTATCAAAAAGCCCCCTTGTTGTTATGGAAACACTGAAGGAGCTGCAGGATCATCTAATACATTGAAGGTGCAGTCCTGGGGCAGAAGCCTGAGACAGAGCCAGTCAAGGCCTGCCTGCATGGTTCACAGGTTTACTCCTGCTGAATGGACATCATATTCTCTTTGAGCCCATACATCTCAAATAGTTTGTGCATGCTTTGCAGTTTGGTTTGGACTTCTAGTGTAAGGCTTCTTAAACTTACCCGCTCACAACTTCTTTTCACCTGAGAAATTTTCATGTGATCCTGAGATATAGTTTTGCAAATTAGGTATACACATAAACATTTGCTAATAATAAATCATAGAGAAATTTATTTTAAAATGATCCTTTGGTATGCATATAATTTTATCATTTTGGTATGCATGTAATTTACCACTAAAACAAAAGCAAATTTGCATGCTAATAAGGTGGATGTACTTTGGTTTTACATAAGGAATTAAATCTTGGCTGAATATTTGATACTATGGGATGTAGAGCATCTTTAATGTTTTTCAGAGTAGATTGATATTTTGATTTTATAGTCAGCAACTCTGAGAATGCCACTTTACATAAATGTTTAGTGCAAAAAGGCAGAAGTATGTTTAAGGCCACTTCAGAAATTGTTGGAAATTCTTCTCTCATCCCAAGCCAAAATTCATTTAATTACTTTGTAAAGATGCTCAAGTCAGCAACTCAAACAGCATATTTTATTTCAGTTCCTTGTGAATTTTGTGTAAATGTTGATCATATATCCCCCTTCCTCCAACTCTTTCCAGATCCAGCACCCCTTCCATAACCACATAATTCCCTATCATTATTATTTTTAATCCCATCAAGACCACTTTGTGCTGCACAAATATTCTTGGATTGCGTGGTCTTCCATTGGAACATGGTCGGCTTACCATGTTAAGCTTTTAGAGAAGACTATCTCTCCCTCTACTAGCAATTAAACATGGTCAGTAGCTCCTCTGCTCAGTGTAGTATTTCACACCTAACCCCTTCCTTTATCTATTTAGTCTGGCTTGGGCTTGCACAAGATCTTGTGCACTGTCACAATTATTATGAGTTCATATGTGCAGGTGACCTTCTGTGTCCAGAAGACACTTCTCTTGTAGTTATCCACCATCTCTGACTCTTGTAATCTTTCCAACCTCTCTTCCACAATGATTCCTGAGCCTTGGAAGGAGATAGTATGGAGTATATGCTCCATTTAGAGTTGTACATACTGCTTCTCTGCATTTGGACCAACTGTGGGTTTCTGTGCTAATCACCACCTACCACAAATAGAAGTTTCTCTAATGAGGGCTGAAAAATGCATTCATCTATGTCTACAATGGTAAGTCATTAGGAGTTGTTTTAATGATGTATTTAGCCAAATAATAATGGTAGGTTCGCCTCTAGGGCCTATGACCTACCCAGCCATCATTTCTTTGTCTGACAGTGGTGCCAGTTATGAGTTTTATCTTGTAGGGCAGCCTTAAATACAATTACAAAGTGATTGGTTACATTCATGATATTCATGCCACTATTGAGCCAGGGAACACATATTCCAGACCAGTCATTATTCTAGGTCCCAGGGTTCGTGTCTGTGTAAGGTTGATGATTATTTTTCTTCAGTTCTATAAATATACCTCTCAGCACTGTGAAAGCTAGCCAGTAGAGATGAAGTTTTCATTCCAGGATCAGCCTGATTTTTTCCATGTTCTATGATGCAAATAGGTGCTATCTTCAGCACTAGGATTGTTAAGTTCTGGAGGTCAGCATAGTGCAATGGCAATAGCCTCTAATTTGGAGGTCATTGACATCTCACTGGCCAAAAACTCCAAAAGAAATAGTTCATTCCTGGTGTGTGTGTGTGTGTGTGTGTGTGTGTGTGTTTCTGCAGTGTCAATTTCCATATAACTTTTCAAAATGTCTTCAGTGTTTTTAACCCTCCTCTGTCCTGCTCTCCCCTCCTCAACCCTGTTTTAGTTTGTGTTTATATTGTTGTGATAAAACTCGATGACTGAAAGCAGCAACTTGGAAAGGAAAGGGTTTATTCCAGCTTACAGTTCCATGTCATAGTCTATCATCAAAAGAAGTCAGAGCAGGAAGGCAAGGCAAGAACCTGGAGGCAGGAGCTGAAGCATAAGCCAAGGAGGAATGCTCTTTACTGACTTGTTCCTTACAGCTTGCTCCTGGTAGCTTGCTCAGCATACCTTCTTATACAACTCAGGACCACTTTTCCAGACTTGGCACCACCACCCAGTGAGTTGGGCCCTCCCATATCAATTATTAATCAAGATCATTTGCTTATGAGTTTCATTTTTATTAATAGCTAAATAATATTCTATTGTATAAACATACCACATTCATATTATCTATTCATAAGTTGATATACATCTGGCCGATTTGTGTTTCCTGCATATTGGGAATAGGGTAGAGGTGGAGATGGATGAGTAGATATTTCTATGATAAAACAACAAATTTTGAAATCAAATAGTCTAACACTACAAGCCAAAGATAAACTAATCTGAAACTTAAATATGCTGGGAAAAGACAGTAGGAACATACTAAAAAGTCTTTGTTTTCTATGATTAAATCATTATTGCTATGAGAGTAGAAAACTTCATATGCAAAGTAAGAACACACCACAGTCTATTACATACAGTTTCCAAATTTGATCCTGTTCCATTCAGTGTTTACTGGTGTTGTAAGGAGTGATCGAAGGCGAGATGCAGAGTACCTATATCATATGTTCATGTGTTCACAGGCTGCATGGAAGTCACAAGATGCAACATAGGCAAGTAGTGCAGGAAATGTCTTGGAATCATTATGCACTTGATTTTGAATTATTTGTTATCCTGGCATATTCAGAAACCTTTTACCATTGCCCAATTTATACTCCTACATTCAGTTATGCAACCTAATGTGTGTTATGACCCACAGTTTAAGAAATTGTGTTCTTTAAAAAAAAGAAGAAAGAAAGAAGGAGAGAAAGAAAGGAGAGAAAAGAAATTGCATTCTAGTGCATGTTACTAATATTTTTCTAGTCTTACTAAAAGAAAATTCAATCTTTTACCCAATAAATAGGCACCAGTCTGTTGTGTTTCTAAAACATTGTAATGGCTAGGCAGTGGTGGTGAATGCCTTTAATCCCAGCACTCGGGAGGCAGAACCAGGCGGAGCTCTGTGAGTTCAAGGCCAGCCTGGTCTGCAGAGCAAGATCCCAGACAGGCACCAAAACTACACAGAGAAACGCTGTCTTGGAGAAAAAAAAGAAAGAAAGAAAAGAAAAGAAAAGAAAGGAAAAGAAAAACAGCTGCACCCTTAAAACATTGTAAAGACGGTATTGTGGTGGTGGATCTTAACTGTTGACTGGATTTAGAATCACCTAGGAGACACACCTGTGAGATTGTCCATAAGGGGGTTTCCAGAGAGGTTTAACTGGTGAGGGAATAGTTCCCTTGAATGTGGGAACGCCATCCACCGCCTAGGATCCTGTACGAAATAAAAAGGACAAAGTAACCTAAACACCAGCCGTTCTCTCTGTTTCCTGGCTGAGAAGATAGTGAGAGCTGCTGCCTCAGGCTCCTGCCACCTTGCCTTCCCACACACCCTTCCTTCTTGAAGTTTTGTTTGTATTTTGTCACAGCAATGAGAAAAATGACTAACAGGATCAAAAAGTAAAACAATTATTGCTATATGCAACAATGTGACTGAATCTCACAGTCATATGCTACTAGAAGAGGCCAGACACACACAAAAAAAAACCTCAAAATTGTATTATTTCAATATTAGACAGGCGAAGAATATATATGGACTAAAAAGCTACACTTTTACCATAAATATACAGAAAAGTTGAAAATAAAAGGAAAGAACTGATTCTATATATAAGTACTAACCAAAAAATTACCATCATCCATGTATTAATATCAGATCCAGTAGACTTAGGGAAAATAAGAATGAAGACAGGGATACCAATGGTGATAAGTGCACTAATATAAATAGCGTATTTTACATCTGCAATGGGCCTAAGCATAACCCAACTAATACAGTGTCTGAGTCAGAGCTCTGTTGCTGTGAAGAGAAACCATGACCACAGCAACTCTTATAAAGGAAAGCACTTCATTGGGGCTGGCTTACAGTTTCAGAGGTTAAGTCCATTGTCATCATGGTGGGGAGCATGGCAGCCTGCAGACGGACATGGTGCTGGAGAAGGAGCTGAGAGTTCTATATTTGAATCCTCAGACAGCAGGAAGAGAGAGAGAGCCTCTGGGCCTAGCTTGGGTTTCTGAAACCTCAAAATTCACCCCAGTGACACAGTTCCTCCAACAAGGCCATATTAATCCTTTCAAATAGTGCCACTCCCTGGTGGCCAAGCATTCACATCTATAAGCCTATGGGGGCCATTCTTATTCACAGCCCCAAACAGTAAAGATTTAAAAATGAACCAAGAAGTAAGAAAATCATTAATCGCCCTGCCTGTATGGCTTGGTCCTAGAAACCTGCCTGGGGTGGTGAAGGAATGAAAAAGGACAGACACACAGACACGTGTACAGAAAATCTGGATTCGGGTAGGCTGTGTTTGCTCTGATGGAAGGTACCTATTACACAACACCCCAGACCTTCAGCATGTTTACTATGTACAGCTCAGGGGGAAGTGTTAGCTAATCTATATAGATCTCTGTAGGCCAACACAGTGAGACAGTAAACACACAGGAGGAGGAAGCTGCAGTTGCTGGGCTTCACACACACTTGTCAATCATCTGTAAACACTCACACTCACACACACCATCAACATTCACACTTATCCAGAGGAAGGCTTTTCCATCCCTCTGATCCTGACCCAGGGAGAGGAAGGCTTTGCCAGTTTCTCATGGGTTTGAGACATTGTTCCTCGACATGACCATGCCAGTATCAACAATACACATTTCCTCAGGACTTCATATGCTCTTTACAAATCTACCCAAGGCTGTCTAAGTTCCCCACAATTAATTACCTGGCATTTAAAATTTTTGTACTAAATCCATGCATCAAGAAAACCCAGCAAAAATGTCGAATATTCAAACAACGTGATTAGTAAATTTTAAACAACTGACCTGAAGCACCTCCTGTCACCAACATTAGATTGTACCTTGTAGTTAAGATATTCCATCATCATAAGTATTTATCAAAGAGACTACATGCTTTTCACTACAGAATATAGCTTACTAAATCTTTAACAATTGAAATTGTACAGAATATTCTAACCACAGTGAATTAAAACTTAAACTGGATCACAGGAAAAAAATCAATAATTGGAAAATTCCCCAGTGGTTACATATTATGTTTTAAAACCCATGGGTCAAAGATGTAGTCAAATAGGAAATTAGAAAGTATTTTGAAAAAATAAATGCATGACACCAAATCATGTGAGGTAAAATTAAGACAGGGCCAGAGAAATATGCAACCTTGAGTTCACTCATGAGTAAAGAAAGCAAGCTAAAATTTAACTATGTGATGATTTATTTCAAATGTTGGGGGAAATTCCAGTTGGAAAGAAATCAGAAGGAAAAAATTAAGAACAGGGAGTGATAAAAGAGAAAATAAATGTAGACCAGAGAAGAATGTACGAGTTCAGCACTGGCTTGCTTTTAGGGGTCACAAAGCTGCCAGACCGCCAAGAGACCTGATGGTGAGGTTTGAGCTTGAAGACAAACACTTTCCTAGCATCCGTTACATGACCTAAACATAATATAAATTTGTTTCCAACAAAATTTTCAAGTTGTGTTCAAATCTGAAAATTTCTAACAACAAAAACAAAACAACAAAAAACTAAGAACACCTAAGAAAACAAAACAAAACAAAACAAAAAACTAAGAACACCTAAGAAATTCCAAATATTCTTGTATTGACCACAGACATTTAATTATGCAGTTAAAATCCTTTTCCACTAGCACACTTCTAAGTAGAATACCGAAGGCTTTGATTTGGTTCCTGCATGCTGTTGAATCAACACAGCTGTTAGACCACACCACACAAGACTACACACACACACACACACACACACACACACAGAGAGAGAGAGA
>CABHPQ010164856.1:0-11896 GCA_902168405.1 Peromyscus aztecus | reverse complement strand
CCCCAAACTCCAAAAGGCAGTTCAAATATCCAGAAGTAAGTTCAACCTGGACTATGGGGAGGGGGGGAATTTTGGCAGTTAAAAAAAAAGCCAGCATTCCTCAGGAACTTGTGAAACTGGTTCCCATCTACCAAAGGGAGTCATTCCCCTTGCTTCTGACAGAAGGGACATATGGCTACTTGTAGTACCTATTAGCATATCAAAGCTCATTCTGACCTCCAGGCTCCCTCAGTATCACTAGTACCTGTTCCATGTTTCAAAGTCCATGCTAGCATCCTGGCCCTTCTCATCTCCTCCTCTACCCTAAACTTCCTAAACTCACAGGCCTCCCTCCCCACAGCTACTCATTTTCCTTATAACCCTGCTGTTCTGATGTTTCTCCCCCACACCATCTTTGCTCTACTCTGGCTTCTTTCTCTATGCTCTGTGTCCTCTCTCCTCTGCTTTATCCTCTCTCTTGCAGATAGCCCTGGGCATGTCTAGCTTGCTAGACATGTTTAGTCTATTTCGTTATCTCTTTGCTCTGGACTCTTCCAGATACCTCTGGCTGTTCTCTCTCTCTCTCTCATATCTACAATAGAAACCTTCCCCTTAACTATACCATGGAGTGGTTATGGCATCAGTTTATAGATTATGGGAAGTTCATGCCTAGTTTCCTTTGGGCCTGCTCTGATCATCCGATTTCTTCTCTGATCATCCACTGAGGCATGTGGAAAACTGGAAGAGCAGTGACTTGGAAGTCAGAGAGGATCAGTACCCACCTCCCCCATAAATACTTACCTTACTTCTGGTAGATCGCACCCACCTCCCTCATAAATACTTACCTTACTTCTGGTAGATCGCACCCACCTTCCTCATAAGTGCTTACCTTTCTTCTAGTAGCAACACTATTCAAGGTATTTGTCTCACTCGGGCTAACTCCCTCCTCAGTAGGAGAAAGGAAATATGCTGTTTCAGGGGCTGGGGTTATAGTGATTCTACACACAGCTTGGAATCCAGAGCAGGTCTAGTCTGCTTCTGTCATGATCCATCTTAAACACCACAATCACAATTTTACGACCACTGGGCTTCATTTCTTCTATGTACATTAGTTTGCCTTCTCAGCTAAACTATAAAGAGACAAAAGTTATATTTTATTTTCCCATATGTTCTCTGAGCACTTAGTATGAGGTTATACAGTAAAACCAGCCATGCTAACAGGGACCAGAGAAGAGGACAAGGCAGGGGTGGTGGGAAGGATTAGAAGGAGGAGGAGAAGGGAGAGGATGGCTAGTATTTACTGTTGACAGACCCCATCCACATTAAACTTTGGACAGAGATTTACATTCCATGGATGCATCAAGTCTAAAATCCTGCCATCCCAATAGTACACATTAGGTCACTGCCCTCTAAATTGTCAAGAGTCATCTCAGTAGGTCGATCTGGACCTTCCTAGTTCAAAAGTCTTTCTTTCATCATCTCTGCACTGCACTGTTCATGACAAATACCCACAATGCATTTGCTACCAAGTTGATAATTCATGCCCTAATAGGAATGAGGATCATTCAAATAGACAGAGGTAGCAGAAGAGCCAAGGTTGTCACATATTGGTTGAGAAGTAATGTCAATATGGACCATTTGGGAACCCTCTTCCCAGCAGGCTACGTGAACCGAGTCAAATTCCACTAAACCCACACAACCAAAGGGCCCTGACTAACTCTTTCAGTTGCTGGAAGAAATAAAGTAAGTTAGGCATTCCAGGGTCCTACAAACACCTCCTGGATATTCAGGACCATTCCTACCCAGAGTGCTTTGCTCTGGGACGCTATGTGATTTGCTGTCCAGGAATCAGAGTTGAGTGCACTTGCTTTCAACTTGCCTGAGTTCAAGGAGACAGAACATTTAACAAAAAGTTACCATGTAGGATTAAAACTTACAGAAGGGTGGTCTGGGAGTCCCTATTGGCTACTACTCTGAGGCTCAGGAATTCCACTTCATGTAGATGATCTGCACCTATGTATTCCCATGGTCCAGCAGTTGGGGGAGCTAGAAAAGCTACCTGCCTGCCTACCTGCATGAGGCATTACACCCCAAGATACTATGGCTGGCTGGACTAAAGCACTTCAGGAAATACTATTCTAAGGGCACGAGCTGAGTAGGAACTGTCAGACTTGACCTCTCTTATCTCAGGGTACTGCGTTCCTATCATATTCCCCAGTTATTCTAGAAAACAACACATGAGAAAGGGTAGGAACTAGGTTGACCTAAGGCCACCTGGAGACCTTTTCTGCTGGTGTCACCATACAGAGCACCAGTAAGACCTGTGCATGATCAGATGGGTTGGTTAATCCCCTTAGAGATGCCACAGGGATCCACAAAATATAGGATTTTTGCACTCAAATGGGTCTTCTGATCATCTGGTCCTTGCAGATCAGGAGATGGAGTTCCACGACCCAGGCTTCAGTTTGTGTTGCTGACTTCCAACCATCATGGACTCTTTCCTAGATTACTCTAGAGAGGAAACTGAGGGGCTTTGTGGGGCTGCTACAACCAACATGGCTGTATGTCACTCTTAACCCTCCTTAGGTTTACCACAGCCAGACACTGGTCTCTGCCCTGTCATCAAGCAGAGCCATTTGGGAACTCTCATCAGAAGACTTTGTTCAATGGAATTTGACCTGATTCATGATTCCACCTCTAAAACAACTTTTACCACTAACCCAAGATCATCATGAAAGGAAAAGTCAATTTTTTATTGCGCACAGTGAATATGTTTTTGAGTGACTTGATCTCCTTGGAAAGATAGGATTCCAGCCTGGTACTGTTTGGATAGCCTTAGGCTCTTTCTACTATAAACATTTTGTAACCAGCAGTTTCTATCCCAACAAAAGCACTTTACCCACTTTTCATGTTATTTTCCATGTTCCTTTCAGCTCTTCTGGACAAGAGCAGGTTGTAAGAATCCCTTGACTCTCAACCTCACTTTGGTGATACTCCAACCCTAGTCATCTGATATCCAATGTATCTGAAGCATGGGAAGTTTGATTGAAAAATGATGAATAGACCATAAACAGGCATTGATTTAAACCATGGTGATTACAAAGATTTATTGCTCCAAGAAGCATACACTGACTAAAAAAAAAAAAAAAAAAAAAGTGAGGTCAAATTTTGACATTGAATTAGCAATAAATATTGATATATACTCGAGCAGAAAGGCAGTAGATATAAACACTCAGTGCATATTGAACCAAAAATGAGTCATTTGCTCCTTCCATTCCTCATTCCCATGATGTACACACACACACACACACACACACACACACACACACACACACACACACACACACAAATGTCCTGTTAAAACATAAGAAAGAAGATGTCCTGATAAAGAGATATTTGGACATTATCCTTGCCAGCCATGAGGAAACCGAATCTTCCTACAGCCATGGCAATGAAATTGTTCACCGTTTGATTTTCGTTCAGGAACTGGAATGGTTGCAAGATAACATCAGAGAAGAGACCCTTCTTACCACAGTTAGTTGGAAGAGCATTGCTCCTTTTTACCCTGTTTCAGAAAGGACTATTTGATGTCATTAAAAACTGGTGGTTTCAGAACATGAAAGGTGCATGTGTGTAGGTCACAGGTCTGGGTGGAAAGCAAGGCATGTGGTCAGCAAAGTACTGGGAAGTCGCCTTGCACTTTTGTTCAGATATTGTGATTTTATACCCTTTAGAATACATCCTCTACTGCCTGCCTACCTACTCATGGACAGTCTGTCTGTCTTTTTGTCTCCCTTCGGGTGATGCAGGCTGTTTTCCTATGGCCCACTGAGTTTTATATGCAAGCACCTGCCACAGTCTTGGGGTTACAAAAGTTGACCCTGATGTTCAATAGATAACATTTTAACAAAACTGTGACATCACTGAAATCGCATAAAATTCACATATATAATTATATAATGAAGACATGTATTGATATATAGTAAAATCTGTATTCTGGGAGATCTGCGACCTGGACAAAATGAAGAGCTTTGAAAAATAGCCAGCCATCACGGCATGCTCCTGTAATCCCAGCGCTTGGGATGTGAAGGCAGGAGAATCAGAAGTTCAGTGTCATTCTTAGCCAACCTGGGATAGATAAGTCCCTGCTTAAAACAAACAAACAAACAAACAAACAAACAAATAAATAGTAAACAGAAAAGGAGGAAAAGGGGGAACATCCCATGAGCAGAGTCAGTCCCCCAAGCCTAGCCTTCCTCTCAATGGCTACGCTCCTCTGCCTCATCTAGCTGCTAGCTCTGAGGTGATCTACCAAGGAGACCATGTCACAGCCAGGGCTGGAAGATATCTTTATCACATCTCTCCACAGACTCAGTTTTTTGTACTTCAAGACAACAAGCAGCCAGCCTGAGGCAATGTTCCTTCATTCCTGCAGCAGGAAGCAGGAAAATGTAAAAGCAAAATATCTTTGAAAGAAATTAAGAAAAATTTAAATAATTGAAGAAATATTCTGTGTTCCTGGATTAGAAGGTAGACTCTTTACGGTGGAATGCAAGTATTGTTAAGGTGGAAGGCTAGCATTGTTAAGGTGGAAGGCTAGCATTGTTAAGGTGGAAGGCTAGCATTGTTAAGGTGGAAGGCTAGCGTTGTGGTGGAAGGCTATCGCTGGTAAGGTGGCAAAACTTCCAAGATTCATCTACAAGATTAACAAATTCACATACGAATTTCAGCTTCGTCCTTTAGAGCAATTTTCACAGATCCTAAAATTAACATAGAGTTTAAAGGATTCCCACATAGTTAAGCCCACCTGTCCTGGAACAGCAGCCTCCAACCTGAGCATGGAGCAGACCTCAAGCAGCAGGCGTGGCTGGTGATAGGAGGGGGAAGGCGTAGCTATGCTGGACAGCAACCAGATGGAGCTGGGAGAGGGAAGCCAGCTCAGAGCGCTGCCAACTGAGATGGCCTGGAGCAGATGCCACAAGGAAAGAGCAGCAGTCCCGCCCCACCGACACCTGACCTTGGTGCCTTGGGGTAGGGAGGGTTAGCAGCAAGCAGGAGGAGAAAAAGGGGGAGATAAAAAGAGGGTCTTAAAAGACCTGGGAGATCAGGAGCACAGACCTTTAGGTACATTTAAGAAAACATGCGTTGTGAGGCCAGCATGTCTCAGTCCTCATTGTGATCCGCCTTTAGAAATATCAAGAGGTCATTTCAGTGGTTCTGCCCTTATGGAAAGTTTGGCTTTGGGGAGGCTGAACAGAGTCCATGTTTGAAGTGGATTGAAGGCATAGTTTTGAAACGGAGATTACAGAAAGATCCCAATAGGACATTTATATACAAAAGAGATGGGTGGGGCTGAAGAGATAGTTCAGTGGTTAAGAGCACTTGCTGGTCTTGCACAGGACTTATGTTCTGTTCCCAGATCCTATGGCACCCAACTGTAATTCCAGTTCCAGGGGATCTGACGCCCTCTTCTGGCCTCTAAGGGACCTGAACTCACATGAATACATATACACACAATTAAAAATAAAATTAAAATTAAAAATGTTAAGATATCAACATACATGAAATTCAGATTTGCTGGTCACAACAAGTGGATGTGTCTTGGTGATGATGAATTTTCTTGTGAGTGTTTTATTAAAGAAATAAAAACATGAAACTGTGAGAGGGAAGGTTATGGAGAGAAGTTTGATGAAAAGATGAGATTATGTTTTTGCTAACTTTGGAACTAGGAATATACATGACCTTAGTGTTGTCTTCAAGGTCAGTTAGGACATTCTCACTTAATGGCCACATCCCCATATGTTCTTGTCATATCTGTATAGTTCAATTTCATTTTGGTCAGAAGGAAGAGTCATATTTTCCAATACATAAAGACTGCGCAGTTATTCAAAATGCCCCCCTTAGATGATAGAGCCATCTCTCCAGGCCCTAGGAAGGCTTATTTGTTCATTTTGCTTGTTTGTTTTCTGTATAATGTAACTGGCATAATTGGGAATGAAGATAAAGCTTGCAACCAATAGTGAGAAAATGGAGCATATAAAGAAGAGTTGTCAAAAATATAAAGCTTGATTGTGTTATTTGTAAATGCTCAAATGTGTGAAAGTTGAACACATTTTTTTTTCATTTGTTCTGCCTTTTGATTCTGAAAAGAAACCTGCCTCGTCCCACTTCTAGTTGAAACTTGCAAACCCACTTGTCTAGTGGGATCTCTATGAAGTGAGCTATGTCTGGATGTCTGTCCTCCCACAGAACACTGCATAACTAGCTTGCTCATGGTAGTCAACACTACCATCACTGTGAGCCAATAAATTTATATCTTAGTCCTTAATCTCATCAGTTCTAGAGTGCATAACTCCCAAGCCTGCTGATTTCCTTTGTTTACTGAAAAAAAGTGAGTGAAGAAATTTATGTTTGTTGACAATAAAAATAATTCATTTAAAAAAATAACAAAGATACTTATTTATCTTCCCTCAGTCCTCAGGAGTCATGTTGTAGTGTAATCCTTCCTTACCATGCTACACCACCACACTCATTAGGACTCCAGCATTGATGATGTCTGTGGAATCTTTGAGTTTTAGATAGATCACTGAAAAGCATAAGAATGTATTTTCAGCCGGGCGTTGGTGGCGCACGCCTTTAATTCCAGCACTCGGGAGGCAGAGGCAGGCGGATCTCTATGAGTTCGAGGCCAGCCTGGGCTACCAAGTGAGCTCCAGGAAAGGCGCAAAGCTACACAGAGAAACCCTGTCTCGAAAAACCAAAAAAAAAAAAAGAATGTATTTTCATACATGTATTTACATTTAAACTTATTGTCTTGCTTCTAATTATTTTCTTTCTTCTGTCTCCGTCTTTGCAACTTTCCCTAGTTTTTTTTCTTATCTATGCCAATCATGTGCCTTTATTTTTCCTTTCCATTATATTTTCCCATCATACATATGTGTTAATGTTTACTACATGAAATAACAACATTGTCGTGTAGCAGTTACTCTGAGATTACAACCTTCATCTTAGAGGAAAGCTTGTTAAAATACAGGACATTGGAGGAAAGGTGGGGCAACAGGCTATTCTAATATGAAAGCTTATTAGGACACTAAATGTGTTAAGAGGAGGTAAAACAACAGGATTCCAACCTTCAGGGAAGCTCATTAAACCTGGGAAGTGAACAACTCAAAGGCTTCAGGAAGTCCCTGAATTTGACCAGATCCACTAGACTGCTTCCTCCCCTTTTTAGTTACTATTCTAGCACTTGAGGAGACACCATGAGCAAGGCAACTTATAAGACAAAGCATCTAATTGAGGGCTTGTTTACAGTTTCAGAGGGTTAGTCCATGACCATCATAGTGGGAAGCAGACAGGCATGGCACTGGAGTATTAGCTGAGAGCTCACATCTTGATCCACAATCACGAGGCAGAGAGAGCTAACTGGGAGTGGTGTGGGCTTCTGAAACCTCAAAGCTCATCCCAAGTGACACACTTCCTCCAATAAGGCCACCCTCCCAATCCTTCTCAAATAGTTCCATTAACTAGGGACTGAACATAAAAAACTTGTGAGCCTAATGAGGACATTCTCATTCAAGTCACATACTTTCTGAGCATATGGAAGCTGTAAGGACTTTTGAGAGACACTCTTAGATAAGCTAAGCTGCCTAAAAAGAGCAGCGACTAGCTGAACTACCTGGAAGAGACTCAGACCAACTGAACTATGTGGAAAGGACTCCAATCTGTTGTGCTGCCTGTAGGCTGTGCAGTGGGCTCCAGGTTCCTATCTTTTGTGAGCTGTCACCCATGCTGGGGTGGGCTTTGGTGAGGCATCTATTTTAGAATAATTTCTCCTCCTGTAAATGAACCCCTCCCCCATATTCTTGTAAGTAACCCTAATAATTGATTCACCAGGTTAACTTGGGTGATATCCTCACTTGGGTCTGTTGTTAATTCCCTCTCTGATGTGAGTAGACATTTATTCATGTCTTCCCAGGAATAATGTCACACAACAAATACACACACTTGATGTATTATACTCTGCATTAAACACCTCCAGAATAATTTTAAAAAATAAGATTTGAAGTCATTGACCTCTCTCTCATGATTTCTGTTAATAATACCATACATTCCTCCACATACTCTGACCCCATTAGGCAGCCATGTAGCACTCTCAAACACTAAGTACCCATGTGGATTCCTCTTTTCCTGGGCTCCTCCTGCCTTTCTGCCTTGCCCAACTCCCATCAGGAGACATTTTTCTTCTTTGTGAAGAACTCTATTAAAACATTTCTATTTCCTTATGGAAAGTCAGCAGATTATTTCCATTTTTGTTCATGATAATGTCTTTACTTTTCTTTCATTGTAGGACAAGATCTCTGGAAGTTAATCATATCAGATTCACGGTCAAGACCAAAGGAAGAAGAAGCGTGTTCTTGCTCGCTCAGCTCATATTTTTTCCACTCTTGCACAGTTCAGTCCGTGCCTCTCACAGTAGACTGAGTATTAAGAAAAGCCCTGGACAAGCCCGTAGACCAAGCCAGTGCTTCCAAGCCCTCCCTGAGGTCTTTCCAGGTACTTCTAGCTTGTGTCAGGCTGACAATTAAGGCTAACCATTACGAGTATCTTCTGTCTAACACACGAAAGCCATACATCATGCTTGTCAGTCAGTTCTCTGTTTCTTGATTTTTGTTGCATTTATTGATTTTTCCCTTAACCAACTCTTTTGTACATTTACATTTGTTTCAAATTTATACATAAACCCTGCAAACTATTTATTTATGGGCTACCCATAGCAACATGTATGGCATGTAGAATTAAAATCAGGGTGGACACATCTATCTCGTCAAGCATTTATGCTCTCATAATGAAAATTTTAAAAGTATTTTCTTCTTAATTTTTGAAACACACCTTTTTGTTTCTTTTAATCTAGAATGCGTGGCTATCAACTCTCCTTCATTCCACTGTGGTGGGAGTTGTCACTCAGCTTTCTCTGTTGAGGTAACTCTAGAGGGCCACGTCCACAGCCCAGAACTTGTGTGACTAGCAGAGGAAGACTAATGCTAAGTAAGAACTCATTTAATGCTTCAGAAGGAAATTAACTCAGACTAGAGATTAGATTGGACCCAGTGTGGTTCCATATGCCTATAATTCCAGCAGCCAAGAGGCTGAGGCAGAAGGATCAGGATCAAAAGCCAGCTTCCACATTCTACCATGTAGCAAAACCTGTCTCCAAAAATAATCTCAGAACAGATCAGACCAAAGGCACAGCTATAAAATTCCTTGCTAAGTCCTTTCAAATGGATGGAGGGGGCTCCTCACAATCTCTAGGAGATCCTTCCCACAGCCATCTCACATATGTCTCATCTCAAGAAACTGCTAAAGTACAATTTTCATCAATATATAAGAAATACATATATATATACTGTAAATATTTTTTTTTTCAGCTTGGCCTGAAAGGAATGGATACAGCCCAAAATGAAAACCATTTTGCAGCCTCTGTCATCTCTGAGAGCTCTGAGAAACAAGAGTTAGAATCCTACTTGGTGGCCCTGGGCGCATGTACAGCACTGCTTAGACTCAGTGGGTTGGTTTTTTGTTTTTAAGAGAGACGAAGTTTGCAGGGAGGTGAGAGATGTCTTAGGGGACAGGAGAAATTGTATACATGTATGAAATTTTCAAAAATTTTAAAAAATGCACAGAAAAATAAATAAAATCCTATTCAGCTGCACAAGGGCCTTTTTCTACGGAAAATAGAGAAGAGGAGGACAGGAGAAACAGGGCACATTCCCAGGATTGGACTGAAGAAATGTGATCAAGCCAGTTCCATGGCTGCTACAGGCCAGTGGCCTTTACAGTTTCCATCCCCTCCACTGCTTCCTGTTTGCGTCTACAATACTGTGTGTTGGAATTAACTTTTCTGTTGGATGATCTACTGTGGTGAATTCTTGTCGGCACCATCCTATTTGGAATGACAGTGGAGAGACGCCCTGTCCCTTCACTCACAGGCCTTCAATCTAGAAGACACGGTGATGAGGAGGTGGCAGAGGGATAAGACCTCTGTCTCCACCTTTGCATCTAGATCTGACTGAGATGAGAAGATCATGGTCTTCAAGACTGTGCCTGATGCTCTGAGGAAGAGACAGGAAGTGATTAGAGATGTTTGCGCTCTGCTTCTGCCAGGGACGAAGATCTGTGATGTCAGGTGGGAGAAACAGCCCTCCATGTCACACCCTTCCTGAGTGGATCTGTGATGACCTGTGACCCCACTAACTGACAGAAAGAGAGATGAAAGAACACTGACTCTGGACCAGCACACCCCACCCCACCACCCCACACCCCACAAGGACCTGGCCACAATGACTAGGCAGGTGGGGAAGCCCCAAATTGCCTGTCCTACTTAAAAGTCTGTTGGTGGAGCACTTGCTGCACAATTATGAGGACCTGAGTTTGACCCCTCAGTATCCTTGTAAAAAGACAGTGATGGCCACACGAACACTTGTAGCCCCAGCACCGCACTGGGTGGAGCCAGAAGGAAGGCTGGGGTGTTCTGGCCTAGCTCCAATTCCAGAAAGGAAGAACCAATCAGAGAATGACAGAGAAGATACCTGGTGTCCTTTGTGTACATACACACGCTAATATAGATACACATACACGTGTACAAAGCCTGATAGCCCTGTGAGTGACCCATGTAGATACCACACAGAAAGGCCAAGCAAGGAGGAAGAGACAGGAGAGGGAAATAACTGTGGGCATCACACATCCCAGGGGCTCTCCTAAGGTACCAGGTGTGCAGGAGCCATCTTAGACTTTCAGCAAAGTTAGTCTGAGGACAAACTGCGTCCCCGGCCAACGTCCCTAGAGCAGAATGCTAACCCAGGTGTGTACTACCTCCCATGCACACATACTCAATGCCGTGTTTAAGGCACTACTCTGACAGGTCGTTATATGAAACAGCTAGAACCTTACCAGAAGCTCCGGGACTGTCGGGGTAAGTTGATGGACCTTGCAACCCTCTCATCTTTACTTCCTCAATACCTCATTCTCATTGTGTGGCTTCCAGACACACAGCAAGCATGTCTGGCTTCATGCCTTGGCTGACATAGCCTCCAATTCTCCCACTTTGGGGGAACTCTTGCGTTTCCCCCAAGGAGGCAAAAATAAACTATGGAAGTACTTAAAAGAACAGAGGGTGGAATCATGTGCTCCCATGCTTAAACCAAAGGGAAAGATGGAAGGAGAGAAGAGCTAGCTGGAGGAGCCAGCTTTATGGCTGCCAAGCAGTGAGCCAACATATGGCATCTATTACATGTATATTTATGCACATAGATTTTTGGTAACATTATCATCCGTATGCAGAAAATTGCCCACCTGCCAGCAAGTGTACTTATTCAGAAATGGCCAGATGTCTGTACCCAACCTGGAGAGTAATTTTGGAACCATGAAATGACAGCTCAAGTATGAGTGCCCTTACAAAGAAAACCATTGTATGTAAAGACTTCAGATTGCTTCTGATTTAATCCCAGAAACACAAAATAAATGAGACCACATAGTTTCTGAAAACGCATAGTTAATCTAAAGGCCAGATGCCTTAATGAGTGGGCAGTTCTTTACCCTTCATGAAATATTTTTCTGTGTCTTTATTGTTGAAAATTTAAAATGTATATAAACTCAAAAAATATTTTATGCAAATGCTGAGTGTCATAATGAACCATGGCTCCTATCTGTTTTGCTTGGCATTTATTCGTTTTTGGCAAGTTTTATTCTTCTACACGCATCTCATTTTCCAAATTTTTCTGCAGAAAATCTAGATTACATAATCCAATTCACAAACATTTGGAAGGTTTTTGTGGCAAAGAGCACTTCCACTCCAGAAGACCCAAGTTCAGTTCCCAGCACCCATACCAGGCGGCTCACAACTACCTGTAACTCCAGTCCC